>JBCAUG010558617.1:0-14651 GCA_038406175.1 Haplosyllis leylae | reverse complement strand
GCCCATTGACTTCAATGGGTCAGAAATTACTGATATTGTCATTTAAGTCAGAAATTTGCGCTGTTCCCTCAGGGTGAGTTGATGCCAGGAAAACGATTATTTCTGCGATCTCCTCAGGTTGGGCAATTCTCTTGTTGGGATGAAAACTCACTGCATATTTTAGCATAGCCTGCAACACCATGGATTAACATCTTTATTCAGATTTAGGATAATTCTTATCACAACATAAGGAAATTGAGGTACAATTAATGCAATAAGAATCCATATGGACCATCAGGAAATGAGCAGTGTTGCTCCACAAAGTATGAAATGATTTGATTTAAATTGATTTCTTAAAATATTTAATGCGTATTTAAGGACAAACTTTAAGTTCTTCAAAATGCATCCCATCAATTAAAATGAAATGAAATGAAACAACTCAAATATGGTCCATAAAAGACACATAAAGTCGAAATAATTCAAACAAGAAAGTCCTCCTGCGTGAACGCAAGACGCATACTGCTCGTTGCGTAGCAAGTGCTCGCTCTGCTTTCCTATCTCGGGGAGGGGGAGGGGATACCTGGACCTGGCTGGGGTACCCCCTCCCCTTCCTTCCGCCCGGCTGCACCTGACTCGGGTACCCCCTTACCCTCTTTCCCCCTCCCACTGGCTGGACCTGGACCTGGCTGGGGTACCTCCCTCTCCCCTCCCTCACCTGGTAAACACAGATAAACTGAAAACATTAGCTTACCGTCGTACTACGTACGCGGGCGGTAATCAAACCACAGAGAAAAAGACATGCTTATAAGGAGAGACCCGACTGAAAATTAGTCATTACACAAACGCGTGACCGAGGCCAACCCATTGAAATGTTCTCTCTATTTTTTTTCCTAATCCCTGAGGCACAATAAGGTAAACCAGTGCTTGAAAGCTTGTAACGTTTAGATATTATTGGTGACTCCTACAGTTGCCTAAGAGGTTTAATTACGACTACAAAACAAAAAAGTGCCACATGTTTATTTCTCTGACTGGTGGAAGGGACAACTGGTATTGCCCAGAAGTGAAGTGTTTATGTTCAGAAGGACAGTACAGACAAATATGGTAGCTCGGTGGTGGGTCCCATCACCAAGCATAAGTGCAGAAAGGTTATTGCACCAAACATTTGAATGTGTCAACATTATTACTGGAACAGGTTGGTGGTAAGTGCAAAAATGTTACTCAACCCCAAAAATGTGGTGGTAACTTGACATACTGGCTAAAAATCAGGTGTCTTATGTTTAGAATTTCAGTTTGCATTACGAATATGGTTACTGGGTGGTGGGTTACATTACCAATTGTACGTGCAAAAATGTCACTGCACAACAGAAATTTTGTAACAAAAAGTGCACATCAAAAATTCCAAAAGTGGCGGGGATCCTTCGGATAGATGTAAGTACATAAAGGTCGCCGTGCAACAGAAATTGTGCAGCAAAAGTCATGCATCAAAAATTCCAAAGGTGGTGGGGACCCTCAGATAGAGGTAAGTGCAAAAAAGGTCACTGCGCAACAAAAATTGCTCAACAAAAAATTCAGGAGTCCCCTCAGTGTAATTATTACACAACTTTACACACAATATTTTAATAAATTGTTTCCATGTATTCCTGTGAGGGAAGGAATTATTATTGTTTTCGATAAATGGGTGGATGAAAATCATGAATCACGAGAATCGTCCTTTGTGTTTATTTTGTCCTAATCATTGCAAACTTCACTGGCAAAAAGACAAACCCAATAAATTCTCCATGAGATGCCAGTGAAGTTTGCTACTTTAACTGTGTTCTGCAAAACATATAAACACTTACAAAAGGCCGATTTACAGTACCTGTCTTGCTGTCAATCCATCAACGACATGTTTGTCACTTTCCAAGTCTCCGAGTAAATTAGTGAGGACCATTCCCGGGCTAATAATATCAAACAATAAATAAAAACAAGCAGTGTTGTAATGATCAAATTACAAATATGATATGGCCAAGGTCATTCATGTCCTGGTTTTATTCATTTTAATTGGCTTAGTGGATCTGTTGTGTCATTTTTATTGTTCTGGCTTATATGAAAAAATCGATAAACTTACCAGACTGAATTGACAGTAACACCTTTCTCTGCCAACTCTGAAAATACAGTGAAACACATACTTATAAATGGAAAGATCTTGAAATTCTGAAGCATTATTCTCACAAAATACCATTAAAACTATGATTCAAGAGGACATTTGTGTTTCTTACCAAGTGCCAGAATCTTTGAGTAAGCTCCTTGTGCAGACTTTGCCATGCTGTAACATAAGTTCACAGGACTCTAAAACGAAAAGTATTATCTCAGAAGAAATCTGTTCCATAGATTACATAAAATTGAGTTTATCAGACACAAACATGAAACAATCGAGTTTTCCCTGAATGTTGACAAAATTTTGGCGAAAAAGTTTATTTGAGTCTGCAACCATTTAAGCGACCAATATATTGCAATCATTGAATTTGCATTCCATTTAGGGAAAACTCTTTATAATATGTGTAATGATATTCACTGAGAAAATTGCATTTTTTGAATCGATACTTACAGGCTTTAACTGTAGAAGTGACGAAACAAAGATAATTGTGCCTAAAAATAAATATAAATTAATCGACACACAAAATAAATTAATAATTAATTAATGTAAAGTCCTCCTGCGGGAAACCGCAAGAGGCGTACCGCTGCGGCGCAACCTCGGTCCTGCCCGGGGAGTGGGGTTGGGGATACCTCAGTCCTGGCCGGAGGAGGTGGAGGGAGGGGGTACCCCAGTCCTGACAATGATATTCCCTCCTCTTCCCCAGAACACCCTATAGGAAGCGAATTGGGACATACCCCACCCCGCCATGTTAACAGACACCTGTGATTGTATTCATGAATTAAAACCTTTGCTTTTGGTGATGGCTGGCAATGCCCTCTGAGTAATATTGAAAGGTCCCTTTACATGTACATCTATTGATTCCTCCAAGTAATCTATTGTTGATCCCAAAACAGTTGTATGGGTGCTACCTGCGTTATTCACCTGTGGGTAATAATAGAGTCTAAACGAAGCGTTACGGACAAATTGCATTTGGCATTTTGTATGGAGTACTTCCGGGTGGAAAAACTGTTTCTTTTTTGCTTAAAAGTACAACGATGTATCTGTTGATTTGTACTTCGTGATTATGTAATTAAGATCTGATTGTAATAATTACCGCCCGCGTACGTAGTACGACGGGATGTTATGTTTTCACAGGTGTGTGTCTGTTAAACAGGGGGAGGGGTACCGTGCCTGACTTGTATGGGGGGGGGGGGAGGGTACTACAGGACTTGTATGGGGAATCGTGTATGGGACTTGTATGGGGGTACTCATCCTAAATTGTATGGGGGTACTCAGCCAGGGTACCCAGTGGGGGGTACTCAGCCAGGAAGGTACTCAGCTGGGGAGGTACTCAGCTGGGGTGTTACTGCTAACACCCAAAGGATGTGGGAAGGTGACTCAGCCTGGGGGTACTCAGTGGGGGTACTCAGCCCGGGTACCCCTCACTGAGTACCCCCTCCCTAGCTGAGTATCCCCCAGTTGGATACCTGCCCACTGAGTACCCCCACCCCCCCACCCCCGTGACAGGACAAAACAGCGAGCACTTGCTACGCGGCAGGCAGTATGCCTCTTGTGTTCACGCAGGACGACTTTTTTGTTGTCAAAGGATTCTAATGGGACTTGTATGGGGGGTACTCAGCCGGGGAATAGGTGAAATAGGTTCCATGTTATTTTAATATGCTGGTTGGTATAGCAACCTGTCCGTACACAAAGAATAGTGCGCCCTGACAGAAGTCTGGCTAAGATTGAAAATATTTCCCAAAACACTAGTGGTTTTAACAACTTGATATTTACTTGTGCAACAACGTGTTTCAAAGAAACTATAATGTCTTCACACCTGTCTGTTCACGGGGGGACCCCCTGTCCATTCCTTTCTGGGCATGTCCCATCCAGGTCCTGTCCAGGGAGCAGTGGATACCCTAGCCAAGTGGCCCTACACCCATCCTCTGGCTAGGTCTGGTCTCAGGGGCAGGGCGTAGGGTCACTTGGCTAGGGTGCCCTCTGGACAGGACCACTGGGTAAGCCCGGCAGGACCAGACATATCTCCTCCCCTGACAGGACCAGAATACGTCCGTAGTTACCTACAATCCCTAACCAACTCCCCCGTCCCTCCTCCCCTTACATATATGCGATGCGGGCCGTATTCACGCAGTTTTTATTTTTCTAAATGGTAAAATGTCCTACCAAGACATCTAACTCTCTAAAATGGTTCAGAGTTTTGTCAACTAAGTCCTCGCAAATTTCTTTCTTGGTGATATCTCCCAGAAGTTGAAGCACCTGAAACGCACAGAAATCCATCAACCGTACATATATATATTGTTGATAAACTGCCTGGGATCTGCACGTTATTTCATCTGTGGGTTCCTTCAATGTTAAAATGCTTTTCTCTCAATATTAGAATGGTGTTTCGAGGGATTACCTTTCACAAAGCAGAATAAATTTTACCTCTGTTTCCTTGAGCCCCGCCTCATAACACTTTTGAGCAGTTTTCTCCAGATTTTCTGCGTTTCTTCCGTTAATCGCTACCTTCACTCCGTGCTTTGCAAATTCTACAGCTGTTGCAGCACCAATTCCAGAACTGGCGCCTGAAAAAACATTTTTGGATTGGATTTAATTCGCTTTCTTGGATCTTAATGGGCACGTGGGATGATTTTCATTTATTCTATCTAATTTCATGAAATCTGTCAATATTTACCGCCCGCGTACGTAGTACGACGGGAAGGTAATGTTTTCACAGGCGTGAGTCTGTCTGTCTACAGGGGGGGGTACCTGGGGTACCCCCGGCCAAGACTGAAGTACCCCCCTGGCCAAGACTTGGGTACCCCCTGGCTGAGGTCGGGTACCCCCAAGCCAGGACTGGGGTACCCTTCCCCCTGGCCAGGACTGGGGTACCCTCCACCCCCAGCCAGGACTGTGGTACCCCCCAGCTGAGGTGGGGTACCCCCCGGTACAAGTCAGGTGGGGTACCCCCAGTACAAGTCAGTGTACAAGTCAGGAGGGTACTCCCCTGGTACAAGTCAGGGATAGGTCAGCTACACGGCGGGCGGTATGCCTGTTACGTTCACGCAAGAGGACTTTCTTGTTTTAAAGAGAAAATAACTGGAAAATTCGTGGAAAATTAAAACAACTCAATTCAATACAAAACGAACCAAGTTTTGGGCTGATTCTGCTGCATTTTTCTGGAGAAAAATCACCTAATTTGTCAAATTTACCTGGATAGATGAACAATCGAGTTTTTCTATTTTGTATTAGATTTATTTGAATAGAGGAGTTAACTGAATTCAACTAGAACCAGTCAAGCATGACTGTGGGATATTGAAGGCATTTCTGTGCCTCTCACTCACACTCAGGTCATTTGGTATAATGGTTAGCATGCCTGACTACTGTTCAGTAGTTTGGTAGTTCAAACCTCACAGAAGTCTTTTTCAATATTACAATTTTTTTGTTATCAATTGGTCAAATTAGATGAATTTTCTGATTCAAAATAGAGAAAACGCGATTACCTGTAATAAGAGCGACTTTCCTATTGATTTTCATATCAGTGTTTCACGTTGCAAGTCACTTCCCCGAATGGTGAACAGTATGCCCTGTAACGCTTAGATAACTCTTACATAAAGATAAATGCCTGAATGAATTCAGGTGTATTTCTTACAACTAGAACTGAAGTTTTATGGACGTCAGTGGCATTTTATCTGACCTTTTTCATACAAGGCATGTCGACTCTCAAAGTTGGTACACTGGGCTTTTCTCAATTTAAGCAGGAATTTGTCAATTGTAAATAATTACCACTAATGATACCCAATTATCAAACTTACCCCGATACAAAAGTAGGAAAACCTTTATTATTCACACATAAACATTCAGATTTTCCTTTGGGAGGTTAGGCCATTTAACAAGCTTGTTAAATTAGTTAAATGCAATTCAAACTAGTGGTAGTCAATAATAGTAATCAATCCAAATGAACAATGGTAAATTCACCATGGCTAGTTCTTTATATTTGAAGATCCATCATTGATATTATTTTGGATGCCACAGACCAAGCCTGGGAGACTAAGACTGAGGGCTTTAGCCCAAAGACTAGGTCTCTTGGTAGCTGGGCACAAGGTCTGAGGCATCCAAGCATGAAACTGAAGTTGCAGATCTTATTCTGACCCAAGATACTTACATTAAATTGATGAAAAATACTCAAACTTTCATAAAAAGAGGTTTGAAGTGATCTTTGGCAGCCATTTGCAATTGCTGTGTAAGGAGGACTATGATTAGTTGAATTCAATCACATGACTTGGACAGGGCACTTGGTTGTGTATTCCCACAAAAAGTTTGGTGTGAGGCCACGAAAACTGCACCAGTGCGTTAGAATACTGGACATAGTGAATTCACTATTCATATTGATTACTATTATTGACTGCCACTAGTTTGGATTGTAATTGATTAATTGAACAAATTTGTTAAATGACCTAACCTACCATTAAGGTAAAACTCGATTACCTGTATCTTTTCTGTTGATTTTCATCTCAGTAGAAAGATTGTGTGACGTAAAAAGGTCTTGTTTTGTAGTAAAACAAATACGCTTGGCTAACTATTATACATAACTCAATGAAAACACGTCAATATCATGTGAAAGTAGAACAGAAGTTAGAATTAACAGTTTCATGGAATGTTTAAGTACACAAATGTCATTTCGTCTGACTTTTTTCATCTTAGGCATTTGCCTCTCAAGCTTGACTTCTAGGTACTTAAGATGTGTCTGTGTGAATTTAATTAGAATTTATGAAACGTAAACCATAACATTGGCGGATCAAAGAGGGGAGGCACACTTTCCCATCCCTGGTCCAATATTTTTTCACTTTCATGCAGTATTTTGGGAAAATTGGCCAAAATGATAGGTTGGTGACCTCACTTTTGCCGTTGGCGCCCCATCCCTGGGAAATCCTGGATCCACCACTGCATAATTACAGGAGACTATCAATTAATTCTGCAATCAAAACATATTCCAATTTTACTTTATTTTGAAAAAATCTCCTCAGGGTACACACAGAGCACAACTCTCACTCCCTTAAGGTTATCAATTGCTATCATCTACCTCCATGAATATGTTTTTGCCCCCAAGAAGGTACAAACAGAAATGAATAGTGGAAGGGTTAGCTAAGAAAGATGACCCTCCTCTCTCCCTGCTAGGTCTGGTCCAGCATGATCATCAAATCTGGAATGAGGACGAGGGGTTCATGGTCTGTGTTGAATCGTAATGCATGCCTTGTGTGGTAGTATTTTTAACATTTCACATGTTTACGTCCTTTTTTCCGTGGCGAACTATTCACTTTTGACCCCGAAGTACTATTTTTTATGGACTTTGTGCTATTTCCTGTGACAATGATTTATGCCAAATGTCCTCATTAATTAATGCTCACCCAGATCCACTAAAAAATGAAGGGTCATGTAGCAAACTAAAATCATCTGGATATGAGAACTGTATTGTTCCAAAGAACTAATCAAATTTAGACACAATTTCATCATTTTCTCATTAGACTTAAATTTATGCACTTAGCACAACTTGAAAAATAGAGACAGGTCACACATATTTTTTTTTAAGGTCAATAGTTAATATTTCATATTCATGCACATTTTCAATCTCAAGCTATGGAAGCTCCACCATCAATAGGTAAACAGGCCCCGTTTATCATTCCAGCAGAAGTTGATGCCAGAAAAACAATGATTTCCGCAATTTCCTCTGGTTTTGCAATTCTCTTGTTGGGATGAAGACTTTCTGCGTATTTCACTAGCAGCTACGGAAAGGAATATAAATCAACTTGTGAATTTATTTTGTACCGGTAAAACTGTCACACAGTAACGAATATATCTCAAGTTAAATTCAACTACTTTTAGAGAAGTCCCATATCTCAATTTTTTTTCAGGAATTCATTGACAAAATAATATTCATAATATCAAGGAGTGGAGAATTCCACTTTGGTGACTCGCTAATGTAGGAGTACCACCCAATTTCCCTATCTGGTATCCACTTCCCTTGTCTGGTATCCCATATCCCCATCTAGTACACCACATCCTTCCTATCCTTCCTATCTGGTACTGCATTTCCCCTATCTGGCACAACATCCCCCTGTCTGGTACATCATTGCCTATCTAGTAAACAATCTCCCCTGTCTGGTACACCATCTCATATCTGGTATCCCATCTCCCCTATCTGGTACACCATCTCCCCCTGTCTAGTACACCATCCCACTATCTGGCACCCTATCCGTCTGGTGCCCACCTCCTAACCCACCTACCCCATCTGTCCCATACTACCCTCCCCTCCCCCTGCATGTTTGTTTCTGAGGTTCATTTCAATCTCGCCTAGCATGCTTCCCTCCATGCGAAAATAATATCTTTCACCTCTTGTGGAAAAATTCCCCAAAAAGTAATGAAGCAACCCCGTTTCCATCAATATGGTAACTATCTACGAGTCACCAATCAAATTTATTCATCAAGCAGTATGCTGGGAGGTGTCCTGTCCAATCACGCAATGGGACTGTAGGGCAGACTGGAGTAGGGTGGCGGGTGTTGGGAGGTCATGCCCGTTATGCAAGGACCGGACTTTCTCCCACCCCTGTCAATCCTTCAGCAATAAGCTTGTCACTTTCCATATCTCCGACAATATTAGTGAGGACCATTCCTGGGCTGATATTATCAAAAAAAAAAAAGCAAAAAGGCGCTGTGCAGTTAGTATGTCATTTTAAATTCATGCTGAAGATATCTTTTGTCATCAATTTTAAATTTATAAGTATCGTGTCAATTTTACTTGCAAAAATAAGTGAAACGTACCAGACTGAATTTACAGTAACTCCTTTCTCTGCCAACTCTGAAAATATACAGCAAAATACTATATTTTACAATCGGCAAGAAAATGAAGAATTACGCTGACCAAATGTATTTTCCAGATTATGAGATTCTAGGTTGACATCTGACTTTCTTTGTAAATTTACCGAGTGCTAGAACTTTACAGTAAGCTCCTTGGGCAGCCTTTGCGACACTGTAACATAAGTTCATAGGACCCTGGAATTGTACCAAAAGTATCATTTCAGAAGAAGTCATTTCCACAGATTTTACAAATAAGCGAGCTTCCTCAAATACAAAAGAGAAAATTTTGATGTGCAATGTCATCAGTCGAATTTAAAAAGCTGTTCAATTATTAACTTACAGGCTTCAACTGTAGAAGTGACGACACGAAGATAATCGCTCCTACAAATTAATGAATATGAACTGATGACTCACGAAAGATTATATTCATTTCCCATGATTGAATTTCAAAGCTCTAAATTGAACTGAAACTAAACTGAAACCTTTGCTTTTAGTGATGGCTGGCAATGCCCTTTGCGTAATATTGAATGGTCCCTTCACATGTACATCTATTGATTCCTCCAAGTAATCTATTGTTGAATCCAAAACAGTTGTTGGTCTCCCACTCCCCGCATTGTTCACCTGTGGAAAGTTGAATGTATGTAAAGGACGGCCCGTGGCATTGTCTTTGGCATGGGGTGTTCTTCAGCAAAAAAAAATACTTTCTTGCTTAAACCTAGTATTTTACCAAACTTCAGAAGCATTAATTTTCTTGCAAACCGGTGAAAGTCATGCAAAGAAATATGTGTCTGGAATAACTATTTCTATTGGGCTGAAACTATTTCTTTACCCTATAACTATCTATAAAAGACGCAATTGACAGGGAAAAGCTAGTGGTGATTGTTATGAGGGTATTGGTATTGTATGCAAAACATCCAATGTCAGCACGCTGGTCCGAAGGAATAACTGTCAGGACACAAGGGACAGTGGTAGAAGTCTAGTAAACTGAAGCCTGAACTGCAGGAAAACCGTGCCAAAAATCTCTTGTGACTTTTTCCACGAAAGTGGCGCAAAGATACTCTTACATCATAATTTTTATCTTTCTAGATTTGAATGGTAAAGGTTCAAACCAAAACATCTAACTCTCCAAAATGGCTCAGCGTTTTGTCAACTAGCTCTTCGCAGACTTCCTTCTTTGGTAACATCTCCAAGCAACTGAAGCACCTGAAATGTAAATGGCTGGCTAAGCCTTCTGTTTAAGCTAACATTTTATTAAAAAGTTTTTACCATCTTAAAACAGTTCTGATGACCACCTGTTGCATTTTAAAATGCGATAGGAACCTGACATAGATGCTTCTTTCTAATTTTAAGTCTTTTATATCCCTATTAATGTGAAAGTTTTACAAATGTATATAATCTCAGATAAATCATACAAGTACTTCCAGAAAGGTAGTAAACAGTTATCTGAAGCACATACCAGGCGGGGTCACACAAAAAAACAACCCGTTGAGAAAGTGGGTTGCCCCCAGTTTGAGTATTCCAGACATATTTCTGTTATCACACTGTTGGTAACATTGTTTGACCTCTGTTTCCTTCAGTCCGATCTCGTAACACTTTTGAGCAGTTTTCTCCAGATTTTCCCCATTTCGTCCGTCAATCGCTACTTTTACTCCGTGTTTTGCAAATTCCACGGCCGTTGCAGCGCCAATACCAGAACTAGCTCCTGAAATACCGCTTGATTTGTTCTAGTTTAGATTCTTAGTGATTAATGCATGACTATAGTAGGTAAATGGTGACACATATTAGAACACGTTATAAAATTCTCCTTGCACGACTTACATTCTAATACAAATATTTAGTATCTTGTTTTGAGTTTACAAATTAATTTTAAATCTTAGACAAAGTTTAAAAATAAGTAAAAGCTTTCGTTCCTTTTAGTTCTATGACCTAGTTTTAGAGGGCAAATTTCTTAATCTGATACAGCCTTTTAGGTACTTTTGCTATTGCCATCAGGTAGCTTTCTACCTAATTTGTCAAATCGGCCTGGATTTGAAATAGGAAGAAAATTGATCGTTCATACTACCTGGACTACTGAATATTACCTGTAATAAGCGCAACTTTCCTGTTGATTTTCATCTCCGTTGTGTAAAGTGTAGTCATGTGCTTTTGGACAAATACGCTTGGCTAACTATTACTGTACATAACTCAAAGCAAACAAGTTAATATTTTGTGAAAGTAGAACAGAAATTAGAGTGAATAGTTTTATGGAATGTTTAAAAGTAAGGAAGTGTCATTACAACTGACTTTTTCCCTCTTAGTATAGGCATTTGGCTTCCAAGCTTGACTTATACAAGCTCTACATCTGGCAACAAGGTGCCAGCCTAGAGCCAATAAATGCAGTTTCGGTGTTAGTGTTTTTAAATACGGTTACAAAAATGTCTTTTCGTTTTCGAAAGTGAATCTTGCGTCAAAACAACTTTTTATTAACTACATATCACCCAACAACTATGGAAGTAAGAATCTTTAATTTATTTGAATGCAACTTTGAGACAAAGTTAACGACGTAGTGGCATATGATTGCATGTTCAAATAGTGATTTTACCTCATTAAAATAAAACAAAAAAACATCCGAATATGATATCTCAAATGTTGAAACTTACACAGCGTATCCAGTACGTTTCGCAAAATAATGTCAAAGTAATATGCACCAGACTGCAGTTATCAAAAAGGAAAATTATACAATATAATAATTTGCTATTAGTTTCATCAGGCAACGCGAAAGCAATTGAAGTAAAACATTGCAAATTGATACTGTGAGCAGAGTATGGATCCTGAACAGCGAAAGAGAGACAGAGGGACAAGCTTTCTATTTTGACGGAAAAATTCACATCACAAATCATGATGTGAATTGCAAGTTCTCATTACTAGAAATAAAGGTATATAAAACATATCGTCGCAATTGACAATTGAACATTGTTGTCCCAGACATTGTTGGGGAGTAACTTTTGGTGAAATTTAATTATATTGTTATCAAGATAACTTCAACTACTTATTGACCAGGTCATACATATTTTTATAATGCTACGAAATGATTCACAACATACTTCTTTTAATTATCATTCAAATATGTATTCTAACAGAATTAATGTTATGCAATGGAAGATCCACCATCTATTGGTAAACACGCTCCATTGATCATTTCGGCAGCAGTTGATGCTAGAAAAACGATAGTTTCAGCCACTTCCTCGGGTTTGCCGAGTCTCTTATTGAGATTGTAAATCCCCGCAAAATGTTCCATCACCTACAAGGAAATGAAGCAATTGACAGAGATGTATTCAGAGAAACGCAAAACTGGGAAGTCTAAAAACGCAAAGAGACGGTTAACGCTTCAACATATCTGTCAAAAATGAGACCTAAACAACATTGAAAAAGAACAACTTTCGTCGCAAATTATAGTCAACAGTACCTGTCTTGCCGTCAGTCCCTCGATGACTGGTTGGTCACTTTCTAAGTCTCCTGCAATATTGGTGGCCACCATCCCCGGACTACAAATAAAAACATCCCTAAAATGCAGGGTACTCTATGTACTTCAGAGTAAACTCCATTGGCCTGCGGCTCGGCCTATTCATAGGAACCACTCGCATTTAGAACACATTATTACTATTTGGGCTTGAGTTTTCAACAAAGGCTTTTCGTTTAACCTCGAGTTCATGATTTGCTTCTGACGGTAACTTGACATTTCACTGCAAGAAGTTTTATGCTCTTCTTTAGTTGAATTAGTTCTACCAATATTTGTTCCATCAAATTTACTTACCAAACAGTATTCACAGTTACTCCTTTCTCAGCCAGTTCTAAAATAATGCATTTCAAATGTTTCCTCAAAAAATAAACTCTTTCTATGCCTAAATGTACTACCGGATTCAAAAATGTTTCTCTGATAAAACTTACCTAGTGCTAAAACTTTACTGTAAGTTCCCATGGCAGACTTTGCGATACTGTAACATGGTACTTCAGGGTTCTGAATAGGGATTCTAAACTCTTTTGTCCGCAAAGATAATTGGTAAATTGAATTTCCACTACAGTTTCGTTTTGTGGCATACTTACCGGTTTTAGCTGAGCAAGGGATGAAACAAATATAATTGTTCCTGCAATGTGATAAAAGTCAAAATTCTTCTTTCAGGAACTTAAGAACAAAATACACTAGATGTTTAGAAAATAAGATCTTTTTATCACTGACCTTTGCTTTTGGTGATGGCTGGCAACGCTCTTTGAGTAATATTGAACGGCCCCTTCAAATGTACATCTAACATTTGTTCTAGATCTTCCACATCCACATTCAGAACGCCCTTTTGTTGTGAGGAACCGGCATTATTCACCTGCAACAATATTTGACCAAATTGGTAACAAACATGTTGGTTACAAAAGTCATGAAGTCCGGGCGCATACTGAAATTCTTTGAATTCGTTAAAATCGGAGGGAAAGCGCAAACGATGGCGATTGGACTAAATGCATAGATTTGATAGTTAGGTTCTATTTAGCAAACTCAACAGCTGAGTTTTTCCTATTTTGAATTAGAAAATTCATTTAATTAACCTAATTAGATAACGAAATTTTAATATTAAAAAAAAGCTGCTGTGTAATCTACTGATCAACAGTCAGGTGCCCTAACCATTATACCAATGAGCTGGTTATGAGTAAGAGACACAGAGAAACTTTAAATATCCTACGGTTATGCTCAACTGGTTCCAGTTGAATTTATCTCATTCATCTAATTTAATGAATCTAATACAAAGTTGGGAAAACACGAATGAATGTGATAGAGACGGCGCTCAAATTTGAAAGCAATTGAATGATCGGACTGTCAAATAAACGAATTTTGCAAGTACTGTTTACGACAACATTGGGAACCATTTTCAATCTTACCAAAACATCCAATTCTCCAAAATGCTTCAGCGTTTTGTCCACAAGTTCCTCGCAAACTTCCCTCTTGGTTATTTCCCCCAGCAGCTGAAGCACCTTCACAATGAAATTATATATTATTAAAATCGTCTTAACTCTTAGTATTCAGTGTATTTATTTTGTACTTTGGTGAATGTAAGTTGTAACCAGCAACTCAGTTTATTGGTGTTAATTTTGACTGTCAAGGTCGAGTCAATAAACATTTTGACGGAGTTGCGATACTCCCTGTAAGACGGAAATGACGAACTACAGAAAAAAGTATTTCTGAACAAAGGACGTGTGTTATACATTTTATTCTCGTTACAATTTAACGAATTCGGGAATCCTTTTACCTCTGATTCCTTGAGCCCCGCCTCATAACAGTTTTTAGCAGTTTTCTCCAGATTTTCCGCATTTCTTCCGTTAATTGCTATCTTCACCCCGTGTCTGGCGAATTCTATGGCCGTTGCAGCACCAATCCCAGAACTGGCACCTAAGGTTGTAGTACGTTTCGATATGTACTGAGATAATTGTGAACTAATTCATTACTAGCAATTATCGCCAAATATCGATTGGAGAATTCTATACACCGTGGGACATCATGGAAAATGACCAGAAGGTGATGGCATCTGGTTTTCTTTTTCTGCATAATATCTCAATGTATTGGGATATATCTGCTTCATTCATGAAGTCCAATTAACTCTTCCCGTGCCCACCCGAAAAAACATCACTTCACTCAGTGCCCAATTCCGAAATTTCAGAACTAAACAAAACCCCTGAAAAG
>JBCAUG010558506.1:0-14651 GCA_038406175.1 Haplosyllis leylae | reverse complement strand
GCACGTGCCCCACTGTGGGGTTCCCACCTTTAGACACGCAGCTAACCAGCAACTTAACCATCACGTAGAGGAGTCCCATTACCGGAGTGCCGCACCATACATACAACATTAGTTTTATATTTGCGCGACGCGTACAAGTACGAAGACTAACAGGGAGAAAGAAAGCCTTACAGCCGCAGTAGGACCCGGCTAATAAGACAACAGAAGTAAATGGAAAATCCCCGGAAATTGTTGAACATAAATACTAATTCTCTAGTCTGTAAATGATTGTTCTGTCTTTCTCTGTTCAATTGACATGCCAATGTCAACGTACTGGTATTTTTTTGTTTTTGCTTCAATTAGATTTTTGAAATAAAATCGAGCAATTTGCTAAAATTACATAAAGGGCAAAAAACAACAATTTCACTGACATTTGCATTCAGAAGTTGCCAAACAGAAACGTACAATACTTATGAATAAAAGTATTTGCTACTATGTGTACCTCTCAAAGTAATTGCACCTGTGCAACTTCAGTGAATCTGCCATCGATTGATCTAATGCTTTCAAACAAGAAGGAAACTTATCCGCACAAAGATTTAAACAGATCCTAATGACAGGTCCCTACTTGATAACAAGCGTTAGATACTCCTACGCAAATCTTTTGTGTTGTCAAGGCACCAAACTTACTGAACCGAATATCAATGCGTTTTCTCCAGTTCAAAACAGATACTTTTTATGATCCTGACTACAATAGAATATATGCGTAAAGAAAGTCCTTTTCTTTGTAACAAACAGCGGAAGGCCGTAATAAGTTTGATGTTATTGAAGAATTCTTCTTCAAAAAATCCTGTGATAATTGATCATATCTTCATTAACAATGATCGACAATTCAGTGGAAAAAAATCCACACGGACATTAGAAATCCACTGAGAAACCCCACAACATTACGTGGGACAACAAAGCCTCTTTATTAATTACCAGGATAGTTCTCATAATAATATTTAGTTCTGCCTCAAAAGCGCTAAATATAAAAATATGCGGTTGCGGAATTAACAATTTTCACATGAACTTTGAAAACGAAATTCCTTCAAAAGTTTCAAGTTGTTTTTGAAGCTTTGTCAGCAGTCTGAAAATGTTGTACAATGCCATACAGAATAACGTTAAAAAACACCGTCGACATTCCAATTGAATCTGGGTGTGCAGTGGATGTGCCTGCAATCAGCCAGTTAGCACCAGAGCAGCACGACATCTGACAGCAGGTAGAGTCAACGGCTGGCTCAGTTACCGTCACCATCAAAGGTCCCGTTCACGAAAAGCCACTTTATATGTCATCATCATGTAGAAAAGTTTGATAGAAACATATCCGTTTCCTGGGATATAATATCAAACTGTGATTAACTTGAAGTTGCAAAGTGCCTGTTTTTACGATTAGTTTCCAAAACTAATGGATGTTGCCATTTACTTAAAGCACTGTAAGGACAATTTCTATTGTCTTTAGACGTGCTTTACAACAGTTAATAACCACGGCCTTTGATGACTCACAGAATTAATATGTTCTCGACCTTCAGTCTCGAACACATTAATTCTGCGAATCAACAATGCCTAGGTTATTAACTATTACAGACAGATGGAGACAATGACAACAGTACAATGTTCAGTAATAAGGCCTTGAATGTTGATGGCGCCGACCATTGTTTTACACTTATTAGCTTTCCGTGGAAAAGTCACATTTTCATAGGAAACCCATTTGATCATCTGCTCCCAATCAAGACTACAATCTACCTGGAAGAGGACGTCAACCTTCTGGTATTTTAAACGTTATGGTCCCCTGGCAAGTTTTCCAGATATTCTAACCTAACAACAATCCTTCAATCTGCCTTCTGACCTCTTTTCAATGGCTTCATACGTATGCTGATGCAAACATGATGGATGAAGAAACAGAAATAAATGACGTTTCCTTTGCTTTTGAAAGCACAATTAACCAAGAGAAGAAACCATTTCTAATCCAATTGAATCTGACTTGTTGCTGGTGACGAAGGAGGTTAGTTGCACCTTGACGTGTGGGCTCTGTGTTCAACAAGAAACAAGTTGGATGTTCAAGTGCCATGTTTGGATTTCTTAATTACAGTCCCCAAGAGAAAACCATACTACTAAAAACTAGAGATGTCATACACAGTAAAGGGTTCATGCCAACCTATTACAGGTCTGTTCTGGTTTATTCGAAGTCATTCGAAGATTTTCCTTGGAATTAGGCAGATGTATGACAGACACACAATCCATGGATATTAACCCAGTTAAATCAGGTGCTAATCACAGGACTCACAATAAAATACACAATTCTTTGATTTAATTCTTTCATGCAGTTTCTTGGTTCTACTGGATCGACTCTCATGGCATTTTTCTGTATGTATGTGCCTGCATAAAGGCTTGTTATCTCAACCCTCAAGCCAGGTAAAGCCAATTTAAATGAATGGATGTACACTGTATTTGTTTACTTCCTATGTTGTTCAATGCTGCAGAGCTGCGTCAGCCACGGGGATAGCTAGTAAAATCCATTTTATTCATTCAGAAAGAAAAATAACAGACAGCAAATTTTTACGAGCTTCTATTTGTCCTAAACGAGCCTTTAGCCATTTTGCCCTGGGCGGTGACAGAGACACAAACAACAGAACCTTTGCACTAATCAGCCAGACGGAGATGTCAGCTAGCGGGACCTCAGCGTCCTGATCACTGATACGACAAACAATGAACGGGACAGTGACCTTCAACATTAAGATAACACATTGCGGTTTATCCAAAAACAGCTTAGTGTGCAGGGGCTATCAGAAAATGCTGTGTCAAATTAGCTGCAATGATTTCTCATTTGTCAATGAATTTGGAAACAATCTCTGTGGACAATTTGTCGTGATTGCCTCCTTTTACTAAATAACAGTGCCCTGTATGATTGATTTTCTGCAAATTATTAGTGGTCATACAAAAATTGTGTAATGTCAATAATCTATCAGATCTTAGGGCAAGTTCGCACTTGACGGCAAAAGTCTTATGTTTTTGTCGTCAGGAATGGATTCTGTACCCATTCTTAATGACAAACAAAAATGGATTGTATGGTCAACATGCAGTGTTTCTATTGATATTTGACGACAAAAAATTCTGACCACATGTAAATTACAAGTCGTTGTCGTCAAGTGTGAACGGGTCCTAACGTCTTGTTTTTTTTTAAGAATTATTTATTATTTTCACATGGACTTCGAAAGAGAATTTTAAGCTGCTACACATGTAGAGGAAAATCTTAAAATGCGTTCATATCTAAAATCAGAATCTTTGGATGAAAAATTCCCACGATGTTCCAGATTTGTCGTCTGAATCATGTTCACTTCCAGGCTCAAAAAATACTCGTTCTAAGTTTTGATTTCACCACACTCTTAAAAAGAACTTCCTCGAAATAGCAAGTGGTGGATACAAGTGTACCTGCCTTTAAGATTCTCCTTTTTCCACATGTTGATGATTATTTGAGCCTGACGCACAAGAAAGTAAAGTTCCATAATAATATGTAATTAACAGTTAATCATTACACATATTAGTCGTTTAGCCAGGAGCAACGCCTGTTGTGGAGTGACGTAATTCAAGCGTCAGTCTGTGGTACAGAATTGAGCAGACCTCTTCACAGACCGAGTGAGTACGGCGCCCTTCCCCCATCCACCACTGCTGTACCCCCCCCCCCGCCCCGCATGAATCCGCTACAGCTTCAATGTATTCCGTGACCTCTAATATTACAAAGAAAATACAATGCCTTGGTCTGATGTACATTGCCGAAGAAATACATCAGAAACAAGGCCGTTTGCTCCTAAAAAAGGTTTTTCAGGCTCTCAATTTCCAGGAATTGTTCCCGAATAGAACCGTCACGGCAGAACGTTAACCCAAACGTGACAAAATCAGAGCTGGTTCAAACTACCTGTTGCATGTGTGAAGCTGTCGGTGCACTGACAAAGCTAACGATGCAAACTACATTTTTACTGAATGTACAAGTCACACTTAAGATGAATTATCCCTAACTATACGCGCAGTTGACTTCAATTCGTTATTCATTATGAAATGTTAATTCCAAATAGGGCAGAAAAACTCCATACAAGAAATCATTAAACACCTGTCATGAAAACCATTACACTTAAGCTTCAATACTGCAGAAATTAGAATTCGAAATGAGCAAACGTATGATTCATTATTAGTGCACATTAACAATGTCTAACGTATTTTTTGTTGAAATAAAGCTTGGCATATTTTTCCAAGTTAGAATAATCGGTATCTGGTATCTGCAGTATGAATAACGATGAAAAACAGACAGAAATACAATCTGAGAACAAAGAAAAAGAAATGTAAGAACACGTGTACCTAAACATCTGAATCTACAAACTTGGTCCTTCCATGTCAATTGGGCACAGCAGACAAAATATCCAAGATCTATCTTGCTTTCAAAAGCGGTAACATTGTCATCGAAAGTCCAAACGGGGGGAGGGGGGCATCAGTGGTCCCACAAGCAACAACTTCTTTTTGATAATTAAAGAATAGTATAACTCACCAGCTTCTGAGAGAATATAAAGTGTGGCGCATCATCTCCGTGTGATGTGATCTGTAGTCCAACCACCGACTAAAAGGAACAATTTATCTTTTTGTCTACTTATATATATCCTTCTTAAGGAGCTTTCCTTTTAATGTAATCCACTACTAGTGGGAGTGGCTTCAGTATTCCCAGTGGTTACATCATAAATTAGCCACGTGGTGGGAATTTGTTACAACTGTGTGTAGGAACCGAAAACGTCATAAGTTATATATATTACTGGTGCCCTCCAGGTGGGCAAGCTATGTTGTTACTTGCGTAATTAACGCATTAAATTTTCCCCTGAAAATTCTCCTAAAAAGTGACATGACACAAGCTAGCTCTTCTATTTGACATATACATATATAAACAATGTATTACAACATAATTGTCTAAATTCGGAAATTGTTGATAACAGTTATCTCCTCATAAAATCAAATGTAAAGAAATACTTCCCGGTAAAGCGTTGGACACGGTTAAACACTCATAGACTTTGCCATCCCCCATTGCGTTGCTGATTGTGACGACAGTACCATTGCACGTATCTCGATGGGAAAATTATCACTGAACAATTAAATCTTTCGATAGCCAGAAGGGAGTGTTAAACAAAATTTGGAGCAAGTGCGAAAAACATTAACGCAACGAACTTTGGGATGTAGTTCACAGAAAGGTAGTGTGATCAATTACGCAAATAATAAATTGACTAAAAAGTAAGCCATTTGTATTTTCAAGTTGCCCTAAACTTACATTTGCTTTCCGGTGTACTACTAGGAAATGTCACGCCGCAAAATGACAACTTACAATATTGATGGTTCACACAAAGAACCGAACGGAGATCGGTATCATGTATGACTTGACCCGTTCTTACATCTCAGTTTTCCATGGTCTTAGTCTGATTTTTTTCTGTAAAGGATAACACACCTGAGGTGGTTTCTCAGCAATAACCACCAAGGCAGAGGTTGTACTATTTATTGCAAAGACTTTCAAAGGAAGCCTCTGTTCATTTGACAAAATAATTCACATGTCGGATGAAAAGTAAGATAAAGTCATTCTTGACTCACAAATCCAGTTACGGACGACCTCGTTAATAAGTCTTTCTCAACTTGATACCAAAGTCCCTGGAGGTGTCCTCAGGTGATCGGGAGGTTGGCCACCGTGAATCAACCCGAGGTCGAAGTTCCTTCTCCTTAGCTTTTTGCAAGTTAGTCATTTCTTACTAAATTGGAAAGACCCTGAAACTAATGTGTTCTCTCTGTCCAAGTGTGTAACGTAGCCTACATGACAAGCAGACGGTCCTGCATTTTAGGGCCTTAAAACAGTTCGGTGACCAAGGACACAGCTCTGTCCCTTCATGCCCTGGTACATACTAAGTAATTACTCAGAGCTGGAATTCTTACTGTATCCCCTTTTTGAAAACTAAATTAATTGTGGCTATGACAAAGTATGTTAAGGCATTTGCCTTTGGGAAAAGAGTGACAACACATGTTGAATCATTTTGTTTGCTAAATGCGCCAATCTTCAGGATTGTTTGAAGTTGATTCAAGTCATTATGCTTTTAAGGTGTACGTTACTTTCAATTATACGTGAACCTTTGATTCACTCGGTCATGTGAAGTGGGATAAGGCCTAGAAGGAAATGGACATCAAGAGGCAATGGTTCATCTCTGATAATACATTTACACTGATATTCTCAGCATAAGCGAAGCGGACATCGTTTTGAAGCATGCTGTAACTCGACCTTATCGACCTTTCAGGGTATCGGGAATCCCAAGACGACCTCCATCATTATGATCCCTTTTCTTTTTACAGATCAATTTGCATTGAACGGAACAGATGTGAGGACAAGGGAACGTCGTCCAAACTGACAACAAGAAACCCGGACAGGAACCCGAATTGTGCTTTCAATGACAAACAAATATGAACAATGCGTATGAATCAATGTCTTTAATACCTGAATTATTTCCAGGCTGTTTATCATTTCAACTGACAGAGGGATTCAATGGATTAACAATGTCTATTTGTAGCAGATAATAATGGCTATTTGTGTATTGAAGCATGCCTGTTTCCTACACAAGACGGAAAAACATAAATCACAGTCATTGCAAGTAATTCTTCCCAAAGATCTAAACTCTGCAAACAATTGAGTTTTCCAACTTTTGATAAGAAAATTCATCAAATAAAAAAGACATTTTTAAGACTTGGACTCCCAATCCACTGATCCACAGTCAGCCATGCTAACCATTACACCAATGAGTCAGCTGTAAGTGAGAAACACAGTAAAGTTTTCAATATCTTACAGTCATGCTTGACTGGTTCTAGTTGAATTCACCTAATTCATCTAAGGTAATGAATCTAATACAAAGTTGGGAAAACACGAATGATTCAACTGACTTGTGCACAATTCACAACAAAGGAACTAAAAAGCCAAAAAAGGTTAATCTACTTGTATTCTTTTAGGACTGCAAGTGTGACAAGTTATGTGTTCTTGAAGCTGCAATAACAACAAGCATTGTTCAAGACTAAATGCGTATCGCTCAATCGGTATTATTATTATCAAAATTTCACATCGTAGTGGCAGTTCAATAACCGAAAGGACCCAACAATCTTTTGTGAACGGATTTTTTTATTCTCTGGTTGGGACTTACGAGCAGACAGGACCCAGTAAAAGCATAAAACAAAACAAATAGTTCTGAATTTTTTCTTAGTGGTAGAAAAAGTGTTCGAGGTATGCCAACAGAGTAAGAGACGCTAATAGCCCGTGTACTCGTACAAATAGATCAAGGGGTATGAACTAAATATCAGACAAGTTTCAGTAGGTTATGCAAACTGTGATTTAATTCTGCAGCTACATTTGCAGAGGTCAGAATCTCCTTATTTGTGGACGAATTGTAAAGAAACGCGACGGCCTTCAAGCACGAACGTCCGAAATCAAGTACAGCCAATTACCGCCAAACGACCGTTTTACAATGTTCCACATATTTTGCTGCACATGTAGTTTTGTCAGTGTTATTGAAACTAAAGATCGTCTATTCAAGGAAGAAATTTTGTACAAACAATTACTAAGCAAGACAGGAAGTAGTGTTGATCCTGCGAATGAGCTCCATCGTACAACTTGGAATAGTTATTAAGTGACAATATCAGCTAACTATTCCACACCTTCTGCGTTAAGTTCAGAGAATTCTTTTGGGAGGATGTCATACTAAAGACTTCCTATGACTTACTCTTTACCAATGGGTTACTGACTTCCTATTTGACAACAATTTGTGAAACACTTCTAGACCTGCCATTTGCAAGATTGCTAAGATAGCTTGGCTGTATCTTTGTTGATACTCAAAGAAATTGTGTAAATGGCCCTCTCACTCTCGAATGTTAAATGAAAAAGCTGAATTTTCCCACCAGCGAAATTTCTGGAAGTTCACAAAATATTAAACCTTCAAATAACTCATGCATTCAGTATTGTCCACCGCCCCACCCTGCACGGGAGATATGAGAAAAACAAGTAGGAAAAATAAATAAAAATTAAATTAACACCATGTGGAATTCTTCACTAAGTTGCTTTCGTTCGTGACAAAAAATAGCCACAATAAGGTCTATTATGTACATCCCACACGTGTCCATTGATTAGCAAGCAACATTTAGTGCTAATTATTCACTATTATCATTGGCCAACTTCTGTTACATAATTCTCAACAATTAACTTCTACTAAAATGTTGTTATTTTGTCTTTCCGTCTCGATGAAGGAACTTTAATACTTTGCCTTATTTTAAGAAAATGGTGTCTGATGCTGGTTTGCCACAAACTCTGTTGCTATAAAATGTTATCAGGTCGAGACGAGTGAGTTTCCGCACCACGCGACGTGTAGTGTCTGGTGTAGGGTTCTTTCATGCTGAGCGAAAGTAGATGCGGTAGCTACTTCGCACGACTTGTCAGTAATTTAAAAAGGATAACACTGCTTTTGCATTTTCTCCGCTCATTCTGAGTGAACATTTCATGTCTGATTTTCATCAGAAAATACAGTAAAATTTCCATTGTTTGTAGGAACTAAAATCAATCTGAATCTTCCTTGTTATCAGTGGGCGCGGAGAAAACTGAGTTTATCACCTTTTCTTTCTGGCTACACTACACATTGATAGCTTTCCGGTCACAAAAGGCCCCTTACCCTCAGCCAAATATGTTCTATTTCATTTTGTTATGTTTTGAAAAATTGGTCAAAATAGGTTGGTACTCTTTCCACTTTGGAGTTATTTCGGCCTTGTTGAAGACATCCTAGATCCGCCACTGTACTGTACTTAACCAGACGAATGCAGGGTATGTGCGTGTGAACATCAATAAAATACAACGCAATGCAAATATTTCACCCTTCAGATCTATAGATCTTATAATCAGCTTATATTTAGCTGTGTATTTCAGTTGTAGTGCCCTCATCACAAAATCAATGAATTGATATGAATTGCTTCAAACTTTGACTGCTTTGCGAACAAAGTTCTAACATTATTTAGAAAAGGTGTGAAAATATAAATTCTGGTTAGACATGATGGATTCTTCAAAAACAAAGCTAAAGAAAACCAAGTGCAATAATAGATCTCAAGACCTACCTTGATATAATGACATGTCAATCATCGTGTTGATAGTATGGCACTGCTTGTCTAAGACGAGTTACTAATTCCAAATGAAGCCGTTTCTGACATCCCTGGAAACCCAACGCGAAGGATGTAAAGAGTTGGTAGTACACATCAGCTTTATACAATCACATCAGATCGTTACCAAACCAATCAAATACCAGCTTGACGAGACATTACCCAATATGAATATGTAAAACATGTTTTGTCAAATGGCGGGTTTTGGCGGTGTTTATCGACGAGTTTGCGTAATTCATGTCTATTTTGTCTTTTTTTTTTACATCGTTAACCAAAACATGCACTCCACTATCAAGAAATATGAGTAAAAATTTCCCCAGTACAAATGGACATTGAACTTAACAACAAGGCAATGAAAAAAATACCAAGATTCCTAAACAGTTGCGAAACTTTAGGAGGAGGCAAGAAACATAAAAAACTTTTCTTGACTTAGTTCTTTTTAGGACTTAATCTGGAGTGGATCCACGATTCTTCACAGAGGAAGGCGCTAACTCTCAAGGAAAGACGTCAACATACAATTAAAAATGTTTCCTGAAAAACCGCACAAAATGTTGATCCGCAGGGAGCCGCGTGCCTGGAACTGCCAATGCTGATAACGATAAGAACCATGACCCCTTGGATCCACTTCTTACTACATGTAATATAATGCAATCGCAGTCAGACTATTTCTCAGAAAAGATTTTGGAACTACTGGCTAAGATAATTTTGATGAATCTTAGTTTGGTTAAATTACAGACGTAAGACGTAAAATTGCTCAATTTTAGTCTAACTCTGGTCGATTATTTATCGACTGCTGGTACAAACACACACTTGAGCGATGTGTCCTCTTTCAGTATTGTTGTCACGGTACAATTTGATACCGTTATGGACGTCGATTAAGTGATTTATACAGTAATGACAAAATATTTTTGAATTTTGGAAAGAAATAATGAAAGTAGTGTGTCCTCAAAACTAAGAATAGCATAACAACTCTTGTTAATACATGTTTGTCCCAAACGATGACGAGTAAAAGGTGGAAAAATAGAGGGTTGCACGCAATAATAAAGAGATTAAGTAAGAGGCAATGAGAACTGAACGGATTGACAAGTCAGAAAATGAAACTTATCGGAAAATAATACTAAAAAAATAACAACAAAGAAAATTGATCAGAAACTTCCTAGAACTGGAAAGAAAAACATAAAAGAAAGAGGAATTTTGATACTGCAAGGATGGGGTACAAAAACAGAACAGAAAGAGGAAGTCTTCAAGAAGTCAAAAAAGTAGAATAAAGACGGCAATCCTTGCCTGAGAAACATCAATTTAAAACACATAGAAGAAGAAACACTATAGCTATATATATGTGTTCCTTTTTCAGAGGAACAGAAACAAGCAATTGAAAACAGATTCAGAGTAAAAAGTCAGTCATCATGGATTTTTCTTCTGTTATGGTGTGACGCGTGTCGAACTGCGGTTTTCAGTCACACTGGTTGCTACACTCCCTCAAATAGAACACGTACTTGGTAAATGGCTGTTAATTGAGCGTCTGATTGGTTTCATTTGTGACATCGAGCACTTTCCACTTTTAGTAATTACGTAATAAGCGGCTGTTCCTGTCTGCAGCGTTTACAGGAGACGCTGTGTAGCTGATTCGGTCATTCATCGTTATCACAATGAGGAGGTGTCGCAAAAGTTGTTTTATTTAAAGTTACAAAAGTTGTACATACCGCTCCCAAATAATGGAAGGAAAACTTTACGTTTCCTCGTTTTACACTGCTGTTCATAATTTCGCCTAAAAGCTTTCAAAGACTGGCGATCAACATCAAATATAAAACGAGACACCTCAGAACTCGGATTCAAGATGTCCTCGCAGCAAAAAGGATGGAACAATTTGTTGGTCTTCTGCACATATGTCCATATTTTCAGGGGGTAATGTATAGAACTATTTTTTGGTCTTCTGTGTGTGTATTTTTCTGTGAGTAGGGGTGGGGTGGGAAGAGGTAGGTATGGTATACTATCCCCCTCCACCCCTCCAAAATATGGACACAAGGACAGAAGACCAAAACACTGTTCCGTATATTACCCACTCTCCCCCCCCCCCCAACCCCAGAAAGCCATAATCTGTCAGTTCTGAAGTCCTGCCTGCTTTGGAACGCTTCGTTGCTGTGGCATAATCAATCAGTAAATACAAACCAACTACCATAAAACTATCTAACTGATTCTATTTCAGTCCTTTTCAAAGTTTCATTCATTTCATTTCGTTTTTCATTGTGAATCTGGAAAGCGTTTACTACAGAATGTACATGACGTAAGACGAACTTGGACATGACGCACTACACTCAAAAGTTCCTTTTAACTTTCTGCGGTGAAAATGAAGAAGAAATGAGTGTGAAATCACAGAGAGCTTTCGCTTTTTTCTACTGATTCACTGGAATTAGGGTCATCCACTCAAGCATGCAACAACCTGGTCCACTGTTTTAAGAACCACTCAGAGATCGTGTAAGGCTCCTTGAAACATTTGCACAGATTGTGGAGGTGTGGGTGGAATGACATTGATTTGCCATTAGATACATCCAACACACACGGCTCCTTCAGTAAGTAAGGTACACATGCAAACATAGGACATTTGCCGAAAGTTTCTTTGTGATAGATACTGATAAATCCTGTGTGAAAAGAGCACCCTTGTTTCTAAACGTGCAACATAGTTTGGTTTGACTGGGTTTGTTCTAAATGTGAAGTATCGCAAAAGTATGTGGTCAAAATTAGCATGGGAACATGGTAAGTTTCTAAACAGCTGTTTCTTTGCTGAAAACATAGATGATACTAGTTGACGGTAAAGCGGAAGACGAGTTGACCAATAGAACAATATGATCCACATTTTTAAGATATGCTGATTGGTCAACTCATTGGCTTTTCACTTCCGCCTCGAGGTTAGGTACAATCATACGTATCGCATGATGTAGATAAATAACACCAAGGCAATAAAGGATTCCAAATTTCATTATCATATCCAGTTAAAACACTGATTTCAGACCACCTTTCACTGATTCTTTATCAGTTGTAAGAAAAATCATACACACGGCCCATAAATTAATCACTAAATTGGGTGAGGATTTCCTCCAGTTATCAGTGTCCATGACCGATTTCCTTGTCATCTTGTGTATTGTTTATACTTCCTGTGGGGTGTTTTCATTGATTAAATTGGCTGTCAGAGGAAAAAAATAGAGACCGCTTCTAGATATGGCAAGAAAGCAACTTGTGTTGGAAAAACAAAGCAGTTCACCTCAAACTTCACACCGAAGAAATGTGATATCTTTACCTTTTGGAGTGTGCCTTAAAATATTTCAAGCAGCATTTGTTTTTGTTGATAACTTTCGCTGAGATTTGTATTACAGTGAAAAGAACGTCTCATTTATGTCTAAAACTAAAAAGATTTTCTACTTGTCCAGCATTTTCATGATATCCTGAACATTTTATAAAAATTGATGAGCAGTTCCGCACTCCAAAAAGGTCGTACTCAGAATGTTGTCTTAGTGCAAGAAGACCAAAATCCAGGTTCGAGTTTCTTTCTGATAGAAACCTGGACAGAAGATATGTGCATCCTGTCAGGAAAAAGGGGACACAAAAGCCTTTGTAAATCAGCTGAACAGACAAAACCTCTATTTTAACCATTGTCATAGGTAGGACTGAAATTGCACTCCTTCCAACAAGAACCACCTGGACAGTATATAATAGTGTTTTACACTCAGGCAAAAAGTAGAATTTGGAAAATATTTCCTTTGTCATCACAATCATGACATAGATTCAACAGGCAAAATACAAAATAGGATCGGGCAGCACAGTTTAAACTTAAAATGACATGGAACGTTGAGGAAGTCGCATCATTCCCAATTCGTTACAATATCCGTTTAATTATATAAGATTAATTAATTGGTGGCTCGTTCGAGTCACCTTAGTGGTTGATTGACAGTTTTTGCCCCAAAATTTTGGACCTGTGGTGGGGACCTATGAAGGCCTTTTGTCAAATGACTGTACATGGGATGATGGTTCTATTTGCAGGTGGTGGGGACACCAAACCACTATATGTTGTAATCAAACTTTTTTTTGCAGCACGTGGTGGGGACCCTAAAACCTAGTATACAATGCACTTCGCCCCCCCAGGGAGCGAACGAGCCACCTGGTGAAACTTTTTTTCACAACCCTAATATTTATTGTGTGTAATTGGATTTCATGATTGACAGGTGGACACAATGAGAACAGTCGGAGTTCCATTAAATGCTGCTAAAAACCAAGTAGGAATGATGTTAATTGTTAAAAAGCGTCACTGTTTTATTGGTAATATATTCCAGGTTTCGAAACCTTTGATGGGCCGAACCAAAACGGCCCACCGCGTTCATCTGCACTATTCGAAAATTAGCCTATAGGGGAAAGGCCAGGCTGTTAGTTTTTACGTACTTATGTGCAAGAAACAGCCATCCACGTATTCAAAACAAGTTTATTTTTGGCCTTAAAAAGGTTCGCAAGATGGACCTCTTCCCAGCACAGTTACCTATGACGTACAGATATTTTCTTGCTTTGTACCATAATCGAGATAAGTGCAAGAAAATGCACAGTGTTGTCCATTTAGCACCCGGGGCTATATTGGGACCATTCATTCCTACTTTTTATTGCTTTACGTTGTATCTGCTCTCTGAGTCCTATCGAAAATCATCAGCAAAACAGGATGCAGGTATGATTGCTCAAAGCAAATCTGTTTCTGGATTTGGATTTGGGATTAAAGGTATGTTTTGAAGAAAATGTGCGCATCAAATAAATATGGAGGAAAATTATTGAAGCGCACATTTCCTCTCTTAAAGGAAAGAAAGACACAAATGTTTCTACAATGGTAAACCCCGATTACCTGTTCACTAAAAATATTTACAACGCAATTCCTGTTTTCGATAAGTCAAAGCCTAAAGATCCGAAAAATTACCTGAGAATCATGTACCTTTGGTTTTAGAACCCATTTTGTCATGTAACGCCAAAAGATTTGTTTTGTTTTTCTCCTATGGAAAAGAGCGACATGTTTGCTGTCCTCAGAAGGAACAAATCTCACCGCAAGTCTAACTGAGTGGAATTTATCAATTTTAACTCTCGGAGTAGCCGTAGGAAAGCCATTTTGACGAAAACCTCCACAGATATTTGATCACAAAACAAGACATCTAAAACGGAATCGTTCTATTTGGCCTAATTTAATAATCTTAAATTATCTCCTGGTAATAACAAGACCTGGATGCTCTTTGTCCTGTGTCCACGACAAAACTTGTTCAAAGTCCTAACACTTCTGATCGAAGGTTGAATGCAACCACTCTAATTTACAAGGGGAAAGAACAAATTAACAACTCGGTATTTTAGCAACGATTGTCTGTGAGATACGGGAGAGAATATAGGGCCACTATGGTGGAGAGAAGTTGCGTCGGTACCCC
>JBCAUG010558395.1:0-14651 GCA_038406175.1 Haplosyllis leylae | reverse complement strand
CCCACTAGACTGATCTGGTGAGTAAACTGTTTACACACAAGACTGATCTAGTGAGTAACGGGTTAAGTTTACTCACTAGATCAGTCTAGTGAGTAAATTATTTCTCACAAGACTGATCTAGTGAGTAAACTGTGTACTCACTAGATCAGTCTCGTGAGTAAACAGTAACCATTTTACTCACTAGATCAGTCTCATGTGTAAACAGTTTACTCACTAGATCAGTCTCATAAGAAATAATTTACTCACTAGATCAATCTCATAAGAAATAGTTTACTCGCTAGACTGATCTCGTGTAGATTATTAACAGATACAGATCAGATACAGATACAGATAGAGCCCGTTTCCTGACACCCATCCAGACGAGAAGGTATTAAGTATTGTCCAGACAATTATTTTGATATGTTAGAGGGCCTCGAAATATATTAGATGCAAATAAAAGGACAATAGGTGTCAGACACACCTATTCACCAAACCACACCAGGAGTGAAACAAGGGATCTATCTGGACCCTTTGCACAGATTTTGAGTGTCTTAATTTCATAGTTTTCGTAATTCATTTCAATGTTGGTACCATCTGCGCTGAGAAGATACAACTCAAGTCCACAAACTTAGGCTGACTCTGCAGAGCCATCATCTACCAAAAATCAAATTGGAAACACTCTCTCTTTCTCAAATATCCTTTGTGTTTTGTTTTTCCTTCCCTTTCATGACCAAATTAAAACATTGCACTTTTTTAAAATTAAAATCACATCCAACTGGACAAAATTCATTTTCGGGAAAAAATTGAGCTTGGGCCAGAGATCTCTTACAGGTGGCTCTGCTTCCAGTCACATCTGTACTTATTGCTTTGAATAAATTTATATCACAAAATATCTACATCGATTTGTATGACTTTTGACATAGTATGATGTGTTGTGAAGAGAGATGTATGAAAGTTAACAGTTCTGAAAACAAGCAAATCCCTGGTCTCCAGAAGAGGAAATGGTAAACGTGAAACATGAGAAAACAAGGTAGAAAAAAGTCCACAAATTTTGAGCGCTGACCTTCCAGGCTGAACTGTTCAGATTCAGTGGTTTACAATATGAAAATTAGAGGCCATTAGCTGAATCCGACACCCAAATTCAATGGTTGTGAGAAGGACAGGGAAATGTTTGCCACTTTCGTGGTGTTTTTGTTTCAAACGCAATGAATCACTTTTGATAAGTACACTGATAACTAGTATTAATTTCCATATAATTAGTTTTCGTTTGCTGATAAAGTCAAATGTAAAGTGATATAATTAATTACTTTTAACACCTTCAAGCCTTATGTGCAACTTTTTATTGAACTTTCACGATGTTTGATAAAAAACTATTTTTGATTTGCGGAGCATGGCATGCAGACGAACACGTTTCTTCAATTGATAAATAAGTATCTCATGACAATGAGACAAACTTACCAGGAAGATGAAAAGCACGTTAGCACAGAGCACACTCTACGAGGTGAAGATGCTCAGTACTGTCATTTATTCCCAAAAACTCAGGTTATGCATGCAATTGGTCTGTCCGATATGGTTTTAATACTCGTGAAGTAAATCAACTACCCCTTCTCACTTGACAATTAATAAAAATACACTTTGAAAATCATTTCACTTATTTTTTGTTTTAATAGCTGATTCCAAAGAAGGAATTTCAATCCTTTCTCAAAACATCTTATGTAGATTTAACAGAGAAAGCTGATTAAATATGGCTGATCTGATGGAATAAAATTACTAGTTTTATAATTTTCTTTGTTGTGCAATCATCTTTCCAAGCAGATATACTATGATTGCACCACACTGTCGACTAAGTTCTACACAAAGTTTTCTTAAATAATGCCCCAGTGTTTCAAATACATTGCATCCCTCCAGAAAATGATTTAAACTCTGAATCATGGGGTTTCTTTAAGAGAACATCTATTTAGCGAAATTGAATTTGCCATGAAAGGAAATGGCTCAACCGCTTGATTTTCTTGTTTCAAAGAGGAAAGACTTTTGACCCTATAGGCATCTTCAGGCAGATGTTGCCATTTTCTTTTATCATTTTATACACTTCCCAAATCAAGAAGAGTGCTGTAAAGCCCTGGGTGTCCTCTGTCTTATGAAATTGCCTGGTAACGGTCGATTTGAGCTATATTACCAAGTTATCAACTCTTATGTGCAGAGATGGGGAAGCGTTTCCAGGAACCAATCAGATTAAGGCAATTTTTCACTCCCCTGTACTCAGGCGAGTACCACTAAACTTAACAACGCCTAACCTGGGAAACAGAACAGGGTCGCGCACCTTTTGTGGGTGCCTCATAAATATAAAGCGATCAAGTCATCTTTTTCGATTGGATAGGGCTTTTATCTTAATCAGCATGGCGGTACTAGAATACTGCTTGTTACATTAGTGCTCTAAGTAGATGTAAGTGTAGCAATGTTGCAGAATTCAATCAGAAAATGGCGCAGTGAGGTAACCATCCATCACTAGACTGAGACTACTGCAGATGGGACATTCGTTCGTGAGGCCCATCTTGTTATTAGTTTCAAATTCCGCCTACCCGTTACGTCTTCGACATGACAGAGACGAATTAAGTGTGGGTTTACTTTCATTTTGATAACAGACGCTAGTAAGCTTTATTCGTACAATAATTTTCATGACGCCCCACACATGAGGTCTGTTCCAATTACTAGATGTGTAAATGATTTTTCCCAGAGAACATCATTCTTGGAAAAGTGGCCATATCGAATAGAACTTTCAGTCATCTGAATTCAAACGTACACACGTTTCCGAGTGATCAATTTTATGCCTCAAATGCATTTAAGTCTATTATTAGTAACCACTTGCTTTAGGTAAGAACAAATTCCACTGTAGATCTAAGTAAATTCAGTAGCCGTGTTGGAGAAAAGAGATCTTTTTGTGCGAAAAATTGTGTTGCTACAAAAAATTTTCACGTTCTTCCTTGTGCACAGCGTGAAATTTGCATCTGAGTCAATGGAGTAAAAGCTACTTCAGGTCCCTAACTGGAAAAGGCAGAAGCATTCAGATAAATGGGGCTGCGATGTTAGGAAATAAGGATGCAGTGATGCCAGTGGGCAGAATGATAAATGGAGATTGAATGGTTAATAATGTCATTTCAACAATAAAGCGGATAAAAATGGAAAGCCAATTAAATTTGATTGGCTCCATAAAAGTGATGATTAGATTCATAACAAAATGATTAAATTTTTACTTTTTCTTGCAAACACAATTAACAAATGCGCGGCTGCACTTAAAAAGTCGAATAAATCAATTTGAAGAATTTTAAACTGTTTAATCTCTTTAAGAAGGAATGTAAAAATATTTAAATTTTCTCATTAAATTCAGAAAGAGCTGAAATTGTCTATTTTCAAGATACGTTCTGAGAATTTAAATATTCAGACAAATTTGAACGGGACTTTTATCATGCATTACGAGATTGATGGGTATTTAAAAAGAAATAATTTAGAACGTCTTAGTGCTCTCCTTGAAAAACAACAATGATGTTCTGTCCAATTTCTTTCACATTCGAGATATGTTTCACTGTGGAAAGGAGTTTCTCACTTTGAAATTACGCATCAATCGATTCATAAGGATTATTAGCCAGCTTTGGAGACAACATGGAACTGATACAAAGGAAATAGGTGGCTACCACTTTTAGCATTTTTGTGCTGCAGTGAGTTCTTGAAAAACTCTATTTACTCCTTTGAAATGAACTCCTAATATTGGATCAGCACAAAAATTATCACCCATTGTATCTTCACACTCACTCAAACACACAAAGACTATGATTTAATATTATGCTAAAATACTCAGTTTAAAACCGAAGGCCGATCATCAGTACAGTAAATGAATACAATAATTTTATAAATACACGATTACATCTCTAAAAGTAATCTGATAAAGTAAACAGGTTAAGTAAGTGTTAGTTTGATGTGATAAAATTCACAATTACAGAAGTTATTTTCTTGTACGTTTTGATAACATGAGATAAGAATGCGAGAAATCTGTAGATGCATGCTTGTGTAAAATTTACGGTCCGCATATGGTGGCAAACGTTCGGACACACTTCCTTGTGGTAGGGGGTCTATTATTACTAATATGGAGTATTACCCACTTTTTAGTTGGCCACGTGAGGTGTAAAATGATATCAATTGATGTAAGCCGCCGATGACAAGTTTATCTAGGGGCTGTGTGATGTGGTGTTAACCTTGTTTCATCCACAAGTTAAAGTTAACAAAGGAAGTCCCGATTATCAGTATTCATAGAGTCCTTTGCCAGGCATGCGTACACACACGCGCACGGGTTGAATTCAATGGGGCTTTAACACACAGGCGCGCGAGAGAGAGCTCGACAGTTTGCGTCTCACAAATAGAGTGACATTTTGACGACAGCCCTTTAGTGTTTACCCATCAAACCAATCTTGTAATTAAGTGGCGTGTAATTTCACGATTTGCCAGTGGATTATCAATTTTATTCCAATCCATTGACTTTGAGGGCACCGTCGCGAAAAGAGCCCCATTTGGCTAATTTACACTCGAATTGTCAACTTCAATTAGTAACGCTGGCCTAATCAACTAATTAGCTGCGAAGCACCACCTCTTTATTTGCAACAAAAGTGATGAGTGATCATGAATGTATATCAGAGGCTCATCTTTTATTCAGGATGATCACTTTCAAGTGGTGTGCGTATTGTTCCTGGATTGGGCCAATTGACAGTCCTTTGTCTTGGCACTACTCGACAGATTTTCCAAAACAAGTCCAGATTTCAGCCCTCTCTCTAATCCGTGGATAGGAATGTTAATTTAATTTTTCCTTTGCATTCTTTGAGCAAACATTTCAAGAGACCTCAATACACTAGGGTTTTGCGATGATTAGTAGAAAGTAATGAGCCTTTAGGATTTTTTGGGTTGAGAATAAAAAAGGATCCTTTTCATGTGAATTCAAATCCACCATGGACTTTTCTGCATGCACATGTCAGTTATCTTGAATGTCTTTGCAGTATTTTACCTTATTTCAAAGTAGAGAAAAAAAGAAAATTTCAGTTCTAGAAATGAATTAAATAGTTTTAGATTACAACTCTTGTGCTCAATTAAACAGTACCGGCACAAATGTAAAATTTCCCTCATTGTAAACAATTTTCTGCAATACACATACACACCATTAAAACGTTTTATTGCTATTTTTCAGTCTTTTTAAGTATATTAAACAAAATGATCTAATCAAATGAGCTCTTTTAACTACCAGAGATCTTATTTTCATTTACACGCAATAGCAAAAGCACTCCAGACACCAACAAAACTAACGAAATTCCAGTTCATCACATTAAAATACATTTCGGTCACATATTCTAACCATATACGGCAAAAGACACCAGTGGGTGAGTAGCGTATAAAGAACATCACGTGGTCGAGCTACCAAAGCCATCTCATTTGAAAGTCTCTTCCACTCAAGTGATTTCTGGGGCTTTGGGGGATCGAAGCAAATTGGTTCGGACCTCCTCTGGTTGAGATTGAGTGACGCATTAAGCACCAATCGGTGGGTTGATTGCATCCAAACGAGAGGAGGGCCACAGAAGGAAAGAGCCTAATTCCACTGATGAAATACCCGGAGTTGTTAACTCAGAGGAGGAGGGGTAGAATCTTGAAGAAAATTCTGTCTGTTTGAAAGAAAGTAATGACGCCTTTTAGGATTTTTTTGGGTTACAATGGATCGGGTTTCAAAAGCAGGGACTTTGTCTTGGATGTTGCAACTGTGTTAGAAATAACAAATTTTAAATCCACTACCTTTTATAGAAATACTTTTATTGTTTTATACTTCTGCAATATGGTATAATATTTAGGAAATAATCATGGTACATTGTGGTTCCACTAAAAGTTTCATTTCAAAGACGAAATTTTTCTTTCTCGTTCGGGGCATGTTTTAACGCCAAATGAAACATCACAGTTCTATAATGAAAAATTAATCTGAACAGAAGTTCAAAGAACCTAGACATTTCGTGATAAAACTTCCTCTCGTGCAACCTGAAGTACGAATGAACAACTTCTGATGTTTCAGATAACAAAAATATCTTTTCAAAAGTGTTTCTAAAAAGTTAACCCAATCAATTTTTGAGAACTAAAGCTGATTTTGTGAACATAGCAGATTTATATCTGTCATGCCAAAGGAAGAAATGTGATAAATACGAACTGAAAAACTTCATATGGTGAATCCCCTACTGCGTTAAACAATGCCAAATACTCCATTATGGCTTTAGCAGGCAGCAACCTCTCCTTGAAAAAGGCCAAGAATTGATTAAAAGTTGTAAATTTCTAAAAGCGCAGCTGTAAAGCCCCAGTCTCATCAAGCCGAGTCAACAATCCCAATGTTAATGGCAAGATTACTGGTGCATTTTCAGCAGTCAGCCAAAGCCATTTGCTAATTTAATTTTCAATTTCACTACCATTAGATGGGTGAGCGCTTCGAAGGAGCCTGTAGATTTCCGGGCAATTTGTAAACACTGGCTTCTGTGCCTTGGGTCCTAGCTAGATTAACTTTCATTGTACCGGCAAAAACTCGGGCCCATTCCATCTTAATCTTTTTCTATAGACTTCTTTTCGAGCTGTCTACAGATATTGAAATGTTCCCTCAGGATTAAGGGTTCCTTGGTGAATGGTAGTCTCTATGTAATCAGAATAGAGAAGGAAAAGTTTAAGGTGATCGAGGATGGACTGATTGAAATAGGGTATTTCAGCCCTCAGTGAATTGCCCATGAGGCTTTGGAGAGAGAAAAGTAGTAGACGGGGGAATTTGGTGGGAATTATAGAGAGATACTGAGGTCGTTTTGCGCTAGGGCCTCAAATCAACTGAATTAGCTGTATTTTTATGAGGCAAACGAGATGGAGTTGGCGAAATTGCTTCGCCAAGCGCGAAATTAGCTGCTTTACCGCGTACACAGCGGCTAAGATGAAAATTAAATCGCCTTCAGGAGGCTGAGAAAATCACTCAAGTGAACACGCGAGGCATGAAGTAACTTCTTTCTCTTCTGTTTCACTGCCCAGAAAAGTTTTCTTCCTTCGTTATCAGAACAAAGGATTTGAGCTTGATTTCTTAAATTCCAAATTAAAACAGCAAACCAAAAAATAACACTTGTTCCAATAGAATGATTGACTAGTTGAATATTCTTTGCAATCATTAAACAAAAGATGTACACTTTTTATTTTTACAATATTTTTGCTATGAAGTCACAGTTAAATCTGCCAAAATCATGTAGTTCCTCTTGGTTCATTGTCAACGTGCGGACTTGACCCTGTCATCTCCATTTCAGAAGAAGAATCAGAAGTTTAATTGAATCACACGGCTCAGTAACTGTTAATCCACTGACAACCCATTCCATATGGGGACGAACGTTCAGACACACTCACTGTGGTAGGGGGTCTATTATCACTAATTAGGGTATTAACTAGGTTTCAGTGATGACACGTGCTCTGTGAAAACATCCACTGTTGGATTGTCACATCACCGCTTCACTTGGAACAAACGTACACATTTTATTGAAGGTGATAGAGTCTATTCTAAGAAATGCAGGTGGGCGGACAGGGATGAAAATCCAAAGTGAGACTAAGGGCCCGTTTACACCTAGCGTTTGCGACACCGCTGCGACATCGCTCCCAAATCAAACATATGAATTCTGTCCTGTACTGTTACACCAAGCGTCAGCGACTGTCTCTTGGAAATCGCTTCGCAATCCATTCAGAGCGATGTCGCAGCAATGTCGCAGACACATCGCTGTCGCTAGATGTAAATGGGCTTTAACTCATTCTAGTTTTTCACAACAAGCATTTCTGTCAGATCTGACAGATTTTGAGGTGCATTTCTACTCCTTGCTATTGCAGATGTTTGGCACTTAAAGAATTGCACACATTCTTGCAGGGATTAGAAATCTCAAATAATCCTTATCTTGTAAAATTTAAATTGTGATAGTTCTTAAAAATTGTATCTTAGTTCTGTAAGATCTGTCAGATCTGTCAGATTTCCCTCTCGTGAAAAACTCGAATAGGAGAAAAGAATATTATATAGTCTGTTAGTGTCATGAATATGCGTCCAACCACAATAATACAAAACGGACTGTAAGAATAAGTTTATGTTCTTCATCACTTCAAAGTTTAATCCAAAATTAAATTTCATTTTACCAGCTCCACACAATAGAAACATAAATACATATGGGTTGTAGATTTCAGTGTGATATTTTGAAATAATTTTGGAGACTACAACTCCTTTTTGTGGAGCCACTGGTACCCACCATTTGGACTTCTGGTGACGTCTGCCCTGGGTTTAAAAACCAGGTTGGATCACTCAGTTGCTGCTTCCCTAAATTCACTCTTGATGGCCAGCATTGCAGCCGAGTCTTTTTGGTCCCCGTATTTGTTCAAGTTTTGGTGGGACTCATACTTGGGATTGAATATGCAAGACACTGTGTGCTCTAACCATCTGAGTTAATCTGGCTGCAATTGTCACTAAAAAGAATAAATTAGTATTGCTGCTTCCGACAAATTAGATGTCTAAGAATTCAAAATAAAAAAAACAATCAGAGTAGCAAGGCTTCATACGATTTTGTATTAGAATCAGCTCTCATCTAAATTAATTGGGCTATCAACATAAAAAGTACACAATTTCCGATTCTTTATTAATTAACCCCTTTCCTTATCTTTACGATCGTTTAAGTTGTTGTGGAACAGTGACAGGCCACTTACGAAAGTCAAAGCAATTACACCTTCCGACATTTTCCCGCAGTCCAGCTACTGTCGCCCGTTGATTTACACAACCCTCGATCGTACCGAGCAAATTAGGTCCATAATGAAAAGTCGGAAGTGGCAAGCTGGCAATGACAAATGAAACAGATTATTAACAACTCGAGTAAGGGTACTTGGACAATGCCGAGTGCTTTATTAGCAATTGTTGATTGGCCATTCGCTCTTATCCATGGTAATGTAAAGCCATGAGAGCGAGCGCAAATCGAATTTTCTGCTGGATTCGTTTTTAACAATTGATCTGGATCCAATTAGAAAGGTCCCCCAATGTGCGTGACGCACGCTTCAATGGAACTTTAAATAGTGATGAAATTTGGCAAACATGGCCACCAGTTTCCGTAATTCTATTTACCTAATCAGCGTTATGCTAATTTAATAAGGAGATGTGTAATAGACTGCAAAATCACTCTTCCTTGCCATATTTGGCCAGTTATTGCCGACAAAGATCTAATCGGTAGTTATGATCACGATTCCGGATTATTCGGCGGCACAGGGGCCAATTTAGTAATATGATGTTATTCGGGGAAATGGATAATAAGAAAGCTTTCCTACATCAATAGACTGCTGTGATTAAATTATAATATGACTGGGCAATATTCCCCAAGGGACACTCAAGGATTCCACTTGCATTGCCTTGAACCAATTATTTCCCTTCCCAAAGCGCCATTTTCTTAGATTGGAAACGGGAAAATTATTCCGGAGAAGAAAAAAGGCGGCCATGTTTGATTAAATGGCGGGGTCTTGGAAGGCCCCTCAGAACATTCATCTAAATATTTAATATGCTTGGAAAACAGCGAATCTCCCAAGATGCTGAGGCTGAATTATAATAACACAATCCCATTAAGTGGAATAAATCAGTGATAAGTGGCCTGAAATAATTGAGTAATGGGCTGCAGTGCATTTCAGAATATGGCTAATATAAAGTGTTGACAACAGGGGTTGCAAGTGGAGTCCCAAAAGGCCAAGGCAACTGTCACTTAACCCCTTTCAGCTAAATAAGTCTTATGTCTGAATCTATATCAGAATTTTGCGTGCATGATTTCTTCCAAAAGGTCAGCAATATCTATTTTCAATCCACTCTGAAATTTAACACTGTGCATAACTCTACTTCTCAAAATAGTATTAGATCAAAAGTTTCCAAATATGTAGTCTAGTAAATATTATGAAGCTCGTGCCTATGAGATGACCAGAATAACATGGTGAACACCTCGTGGACAAATTGATTTTGATTTGGAGAGGTATCAGTACATTAACTGTGTAACTGTCATAAAGTAGGTTAAGGTAGGTGATTTTACTGTAAGAATGAATTTTCAAAAGTAATACAGAGTTCCACTTTCTTTTCTTTCTCGTTATTTAATGAAACTTGATACTTTTTATCAAAGACGGGAGATCGCACCGAATCCTTAAAGCTCTCAGCATCGATTTTAACCGTAACAGTTTTTAAATACGGAAATTAATTTCCAGACAGCACTTTCCATCTAGAGACATCATCTTCCATTATTGGATTCTTTCGGAGTGAGTACCTATACATAAGAGAAAGAAAATCAGCAACAAAGATGCATGGCAGCAAACTCTATAAGCCCCCAAGTCCTATCTGCAATCAATCTACTTCATCAGAAAGGGATGAAAAACTCGAGTGAAATGGCTCCATTAGGCAAACTGTCAGTATTCACTGATGCTGCTTGATGTGACTCTTTGCCCGCCAAAATGGAGGGTCGAACACCAACCACGGAATTAATTTTCCAAATTGCTTTCGAGCAAACTGCGGCCCCAAATGCATCCCTTTTCTGACATGTAATGCAGAAATTGCTGGCCCTCTAAACAATCAGTGAAAGTGTGAAGTGAATATAAGCACTTAGGCAATTCATGATGGCACAAAGGGGCCTCTAATGATCCTTCCGCATTTGTTCTAACTGAAAATATTTGCTAAGACACCGAAGGCAGCCATCTTTCCCGCCAGATTGCATGCGCCGGCACGAAAGTCTTCAAATGCCGGAAGACTTTAGCCTCGCAAATTCTCGCTTAGTTATTCATGAAAAGATGAGAAGAATGCCAAAGCCTGCTCGTTCAATAATAGTAAATTAATAGAGCTAAATGGTCTCCCCCCACAAAACCAATAAAATTGAATGGAAATTAATGTTTTCCCATTCATATGAGGATCTTCTCGGTTCTCGTGGCCTTAAACCTATCAGTAGTTTCCGGACTTCGTGGATTTCGACGATTGATGCTGCCAAGTCTATTTGCTGACAGTTAAATTGGACCTCTGTCATGGAACTTTTCCAGATTTCAGCCTGGATTGCAGTTGTGTTAGTTGAAGTCAGTCTGAATAAACGACGTTTTGCTGATTTCAACCAAAGGAAAGCCCTTTTTTATGACTCAACCTCAGACTAAGTCTGTCGTGCGTTAAAAAATGGGCCATTTTGTTGTTGCTGTTTGTTGTTAAAGAAATGCACTCTGTACTAACCATTTTCTTTTCCAAAGGGTACATCGCTATGATATATACAACAATGGATCCGTCCTAGAAGGGAATTCCCAAAAACCGGCTGAACGGTGTCGTTAAAAATGCATCTTGCTAATACCTAATCAATTTTAATCGTTTCCATCGGGATTAGAGAATTTTAATCTAGTTACAGTATACTTTTACAAACAGAAATTGATATGTATGTACAATTTTTGAATCATACAGAAAAGACAAACACTCCAATCAAATGTAAAAACTCTTACAACTTGTTCCCGTTGAAGATGCTCGCTACAATAAAGGTGAAATCAAGGCAACCAATAAGACGTTGTCTATCCGAAAGAATAACTATTTAAACCTGGCCAATTGAAATCAGCTCGGAATGAGATGTTCGTGTGTAATTTACCCGAAGCTTGTCAGGGTCAAAGTGATTTCTTAAAATTGTACATACATATTTGAACCCCACTGAAAAGGTTCATTGAAGAGATATTTTCTCTTAAAAATTCACTGATCAACTGTGAACTTTGTATTTGCAGGTCAAGCTCAGGCGGGGCTACTGGGGAAGTCCAGGAGACCGAGAACAGCGTTCACCAGTCAACAACTACTCGAATTGGAGAGACAGTTCAAAATGAATAAATATCTGTCCAGACCAAAACGATTCGAAGTGGCAACGTCATTGCTACTGACAGAGACACAGGTAATTTTTAAAACTAAACATATATTAACAATTGGGGAGCGCTCTTTCAAAAATAAAAGAGAGACATATCAGGGGACCATCATCAGGGGATCTCCCATGTATTGAAACCAAGGGCAGATATCATCCAAACTCCAAAGCAGTAGTATCAGTGGCCGCCTACAAAAGTGACTGATGTCTGCACTTTTTTAAAAACAAAGAATGACTTGGTTCATATTTTGATTTTCCAAAAGTAAGACTGAAATATTGCTGATTTTAACATAAAATTGGGCAGAAATCCCACATTATTGTTCAAAATTGTTAAAAACAACAGAACACGTTAGCTCGATTTAATTTGCAGCACCAGACTTTACTAAATATTTACCACAAATGTCTAACACTCCGAGGATAGATTTACTTTGTTGAATAACCACTTCCACCGAGCTTATGACGGGTGGAAACAATTGAATCAAAGTGATAAATCACTAAGGAAACTGCTGAAAACTTAATGAAGAGAACTTATCAGAAATGACTGATAAACATGACTTAATTAGCAACTGTGGGCACAACTGAGGGGGAGACTAACTTCATTAACATCTAAAGTCAGTTTGCGTCAACTTAACAGTAGCTGGGCAGTGATCATTCATAAATGCCATTATAGCCTCATAAATAATGATTAAGTGAGACATAATAGAGGACTTGATGAACTGATTCAGCAAAGCAGCCTAATTTGCCTTTGCCGTATAAATCTTAAAAGTAGGTAGCGCAAATGTACCTGATTACCGGATATATCCATTGTAGCTGGTTATATACACACTGGTTGTGTTGAGACACAAAGTTAACTATTACATGATATTCCTGATATCGTTTCACTTTCTTAGGTTTTCATTCGATTTTCCTTTTCTAAGATCTAAAAAATGTGAAAACTACTCGGAACTACTAAATTGTTAAAACCGATTAGGTAGGGTAAGTTTCCTTATGCAAAATCGACCACCAATCAATCAGGAAATGGCATAAATAAATGCAGAAAGCCAGTCAAGCCCTCAGATGTTGACAACTCTGGGGAGACTGAACCAAGTTTAATCACAATTTTTCCGGACCCCAAACCACAGGAAAGTTGGACAAATGTGCTCAATTTGCTGCCAGTTTTGGAGGCCAAATCATGCATTAGCTGACACTTTGGTAGGCCCAATTGCAGATTAGGCTTTTCAGGCAGATATGGGGCGGAATATCTGAGTGGTTATGCCAGTCATTTCATCAGATTACTCGGTAAAGGAGTTTCCAAGGGAAAGATTTCTGATATGAATATGGTATTGAATTTATGTTACACAGGCCTCAGTTGCCCTAAAGATTTAATCACATTGGGTTTTTCTGAGTATGATCCACAGGCTTTTCACCAGGATTATACTTTTTTAGACCACTGATAATTTTATGGGCTAATGAACTAGAATCTCACAACCTTTTCCCAAAGAAGATCTAATTTGTTAAAATCAAATTAACCTTTTGGTGATAAGTGTTAAGAAATCCTGAGTTGTACCTTGTTTAACTGGTACGTGTCAGAAACTTTTTGCGACAATAGGCCATTCGACAAAAAGATCACAAAAGAAACTGTCCTTGTTTTTTATATTCTCTTTATCTGGTCTATGATATAGTCTAGTAGTAATTTCTGGATAGATAGAGTATAATGCAAAATTTTGCCTTTTCCGCAACATAATATGGAGTGCTATCTCATTTTAACCTCCGTTACTTTACTTTGTATCAAATACCATTATTCCTAAGATAATGCAAATGGAATTACCTCCATAAAAATAATAAATTTTAATACCTAACTCTAAACTATCGAAGAATAGACTCGTAATTCACAGAAAATTACTCGTAAAGTACGCAGTTGTTATGTTATATGTCTTTCTAATCGTGCCTTATCATGCTATGTTGCACATTAAATCTTAATTTAACTCGCTATTGGCAGTCTTATCATGATCAGAGACAGCAATTCAGCCTTATTGGGTACTTAATAATGTATTTACAGGTGTTCAGTGTAAACAATTGACAAATTAATCACTTATCATAAAGATATTCCTCTCAAAATGGAGTTGGTAGTGAAGGCACGTTTGTCATTTGCTTTTATGGTACTTTGCAAGGTAGCTGTATTTCAACTTTTGTCTGGTGGGTTAGATGTGAGAAAATTAAAGGTGACTGGAAGATAATTTTCGAATCATTATCAAACAGTTCAATAATGAACTGATTACAAGCCTTTAAGTTTGATGCTCTTTGTAAAACTATAACTTCAATTATCTACTGTACTCCTTAAAATCAGTACCAATTTAGAGTATCTTTTGAAATGCGCCTCCTTCAACTTGAGCAGCAAAGTCGGCAACGTAGCGTCATCTTATTATTTGAATCTCCATTTTTACTCACCTCACGCGCCACTACTGCAGTCCTATTTCTGAGGCACAGTGACGTTACCGTTGCCATAAAGAACTTATGTAAATTATAATAATGTACAGAACTTTGTGATCAAAATACAATGGATACAGCACGGAACTTAGGTGTCTTGCAATGCGACAGGTGGAAATGTAGAGACTTTTGAAAAGGAGTCAATTTTTGTTACACAGACTCTTAAAAGAGTATAATTAGAACAAAAATAGCCCTGTGACGGGCTGAGGTGGTTTAAGTTGAATGTGTCAAAAAGATGTCAAATGTCAAAAAGTCAAA
>JBCAUG010558284.1:4063-14651 GCA_038406175.1 Haplosyllis leylae | reverse complement strand
GCCTCATATAAAAGCAGGCGCGACTGTGAACTCTTGGCACTTGGCACCTATCTCTGGCAGTGGATGCATCATAGCTCCGCTGCCTGAGACACAATGCTGGTAGGCAAAAGGTTCTCCGTACAGGTTTGCGGCCGCTTCAATAGAAGCTGCTGTTTTTGTTGTTCTTTCTTGCGTAATTACTCCGTGTGCCCGGGCTACCATAAGTACCCATGCAACACCCCAACCTTACGGTTAGGAGGTTTGCATGTTTAGGCATTTTCAGACAGCTGCCCGCCTCTCCAGTCGGAAGGAGAGGCTAGTATTAAGGTTGACTGCCGGCAGGCGCACCTCCTCGCTCTGCTGGCACGACATATATATACGTGCATTTTGTATTACACGGACTCTGTGTTATTGTAATATTTTACAGTATTTCTGTTGAATACAACTTGTGTTACACATACGTGCATTTTGTATTACATGTACATTAGATCTAAATTATTGAATTGTTTTGGCGCATTTTTGTTGAACACAGCTTATGTTACACATAAGCGTATTTGTAAATCACATAAATTATGGTATTGTGTTATACATATTTTTTATGACAATAATTAATCATCTTATTTGGGTCTAATATCTAATGTCAAATCATCCTTGCGAGTAAGCACGGGTGGGATGCAAATTAAAGTTAGCAGTTTAGGTTATCATTTTTTAAGGGAATAAATATAATAACTGTAATAACTCATGCTTTCACTCATGTTTTATGATGAAAATGTTAAGAAATTAGAAAAGGTTCAAATTCCAAATGAAAAAACTTACGTTATGCCTTGCGTTAAATGTTACTTTAAATGGTGTCTGATGCTAACCATAATGTCGTTTAAAAGGGATCCACCCTAACCCAATGCAGATGTCAGCAGAAGTCCACAAAAAGGGGTATCAGTAGCTCCACAAGAAGGACTTGAATCCTCCAAATGGTCTTCTTATTAATGCAAAAGATATGTATCAAGTCATGTGTCATGTGTCTCAAATCCATAAAAGAACTGCAATGTAGGGGCTAAGAAATCACTTCAGACAGCTTCATAGAAGAGGAAAGATGATCTGGACAACTTTATTTGCAATTTGGGGCATTTTTCCTTTCATCTCAAGTAAGTCAGAAATTTAAGAAACTTCTAGGTAGCTTGCATGATCTTAGGATATGAATTAGTGAAAGACTATATTTAGGAACTAATGAGCTACAAGTAAGACCTGAAGAACCTGAAATTACAAAAATTAGACCAAATCATAAAGTTGGATTAACATTTCACATGAAATATAAGATCACCAATTTTGAGTGTTAAAAATGAATGGAATTGTTGACATTCAGTCTGTATTTTAATGCCTTGGGAACTGAGTCTTTATCCTGATTTAAAATAATGAGATTAAAGTTAACATTTTTAAGTATGAAGTCACAATTAAATGTGCATTGAATTGGAGAAATTTTTGTTTTTTTGTGCTATGTATATTCAAGGTAGTTGAGCAAAGACAATCACAAAAAGCCTCCTGCATTTTCATCCAAAGTTGTTGGGCCCTATAATTGAACCTTCTTAATCTTCAGGATGTGTTTTTGACTTCCTCAACTCAATACCCTTTCCTCTCCTCTTTTGAGAAGAATACTTGCATTAAAATTGAAAAGAAAGATAAAATTGTTTCTTGGTAAAACACAGATCTGACTGGTGAAATAGGAAATTTGAAAAATTAGCATTCCAGTTTGCAAAATGTTCAAATATCTAATATCCTAATATCTTCAATGAGTTTCTCAACAAAACATTCAGCTGACGTTTCATCTACTCAAACTATTCCATACAATCGCTCCTTGTTGCTCACCAAAATCTACCAATTATTTCTGCTGACACTGACTTCATACCAAGATGATGAATATACTTCACTGCTGGCCAACCGGCTAAAAGAAATGTTATGGTTGTCCTCTTTCACTAGGTTCTTATTAAAGTCAAGGAAAAACATCAGGCTTCCTAAATTAATGAAATAGACAGCAAGTAGATCTAACAAATGAGTAAAAATTAAGTAAATGATGGGCTTTCTTTGGTCTTGGGATGCAACACATGATAATGATTTGCATTACACAAACTGTGTATTGTGTATTTTTACCTTCAGGTAAAAGTGAACTTTTGCTACAAAATCACATCAACAACTTCATAGCTATAATTGTTAAACAATATTTTGTCAATGCAAATGTGAAAATACTAGAACCATAACTTCCTAATAGCAGCAAATCTAAAAATGTATATCAAAAAGGGAAATTATCAACTGAGTGCCATGTTTCAAGCGAAATAAATATCCTTGGTGTAAGATAAAAACAAATATAAAATCCTGTGTATTGCGCATCCAACGATCTACACTAGTCCAGGCTTGGTATGTGAGCAATTTGTACAGTTATTAAAAAAAAACATTCATAACAGGATTTTCTGTGACATTCACTCAACTCTCTTTTAGGTGTACATGTAGGAGAAACCTGTCACATCAGAAAACTCCCTCCAACTTTTACTCTGAACTCTGCTTAGATGTACAAGTCAGAGAAACTTGTAACATAAGAAAACTCCCTCAAACTTTTACTCTAAACTCTGTTTAGGTGCACATGCAGAAGAAACTTGTAACATAAGAACAATTCCTCATCCTTATACTCTTCTGGATGGGCGCAAGTGTAGTATTTACAGAGGGACATGTGATCTGCATGGAGAAATTAGATATCAATGTGGTGATGGATATAATATGGTTGGACCTTCAGTTATCAAATGTGTAGGACAAGATACCAGGGCTCCATTTCCTCCTGGAAGATGTGTGCATAAGGGTGAGTATATCTTTTTACGGAGTGTAAAAAAAATTGTGTTTTAGTCCTACCCAACCTGCAAACAAAAGTAATGACATTTTTTTTGTTGGAATACGATCTCAAATTTATCTTAACCACCACCTGATGAATTATGATGAGCATGTCCATGTTGAATATTTATTGATTGATGTCTGTGTTTAATGGCTTGTCTAGCCACTGACATAATGTTCGGAAACAAAGACTCTTGTTCCAAATTTGGAAATTGGGTAACATTGTATAGATGTATTAATTTTCTTCAAAATCTGTAATTTCAGGAGAAGGTGTCACAGGAAATGGTATGCATTTATTTGTTTTCATAAGTTCAAATATATTTGGAAATTAGATCTACATGTACTATATGTGATTGGAATAATAGAGATTTTATCCATTGCTTTACCATAACACATTCATTGAATTTTGTAGACCTAATTTTGAAAACTGTGTGGATTTGGGCACAATTAATATTTCCTGATTTTGCTACTGATAAATTAATAAAATTAAAATTAAAGGCAAAGTATGACAGAGGGATGGCCTTTGCTATGGATAATGAAGGATAGTGTTTAACTTTGACACTTTTGGCCAGGTGGATTGCAACACGTCTTGTCTCCTGAACCAAAAGATTGTCTTTTGAGGGTTTCCTCCTTTAATAAGATAGAATTCTTTCAGGAACCTGTTCAAATCCCCTTCCACTCACCAATGGAGATGTTGAAGGCTTCACTGAAGATATTCTGTCCAATGGTACCTACCCCATAGGCACTAGAGCTTCAGTTAACTGTGGCATTGGGTACAATTCAAACAAAACTTATGGCATTACATGTGCAGAGCCAGGAATCTGGTTACCAAGACCTGCAGAATGCATACCTAATGAAAATAGTAGGTTATAAATTTTGAATGTTGGTGACTCTCGTTAAAATCTAGTTTTTTATTTTTATTTATATTGTGTATCAAAGTTGCTTCAAAAGCCTGACTATGTGTTTCCTAAAGTGTTACTTTGAGCACATTGAAAGCACGTTCATTTTGGATTGATGATATTGTGAATTCATTTTAATCATGACATGTGATAGGAAGTATTCCATATGCAATACCGTGCAGAGAGCTCAGATAATACTCTAAACATTACATCTAAATATTATTTAGAAAATAAGATAATTCTGTCATCAGTTAGAATTTTTTAAACTCCACTGTTATGTTTATTGAAATAATAAGTGCTTTTCCTTAAATAATACTGTCTGAAAAATTCCATCAATGATGTTACTTCATCTTTGCTATTATATCTCCAGTTATTGTTATACAACTGTGCAAATCTAACTATGTGGTACTTTTATGTTATTTTCATCAATTTTGCTATTGCTGAGACTCAAAAATACATTGTAAACCAAATCAACATTTTATTTCTATGTGAGAAATGTTGTTAACTGATAAATACATGTTTCTTGCAGGTATCTGTCAACGTCCATATTTTGCTCATGTAAGAATTGCCCACCGTCATGGCTGCGTCCACAACTGCAACTTTGGGGATAAAGTTTGGCTCACCTGTGATACGGGCTACACTCTTACAGGAAGTGGGTATCTTACTTGTAATGGAAAGAATACGTGGAATGTGCCACTTCCAACATGTGAAGGTAAATCTTCTTTATTACATTTGAAGGACATAAGTCATTTTTGTGGGGCCATTGATACTCCTCTTTTGGACTTCTGGTGATGTGTGTCCTTGGTTATAAAACTGGGATGGATCCCTTGATTATGTTCATTGTTGCCTGCATGTAGTAGATTCCTTGAGTTTGACACCTGCTAACATCTTGCCAGACAGCATTGCAGGCAAGTCTTTTTGATCCGCATACTTGCATACAAACATCAGTGGAGCTTAAATCATTGATGGAGAATGCTACAGAAATATAGTATTAACCATTCAGTATAAAAGCAAATCTTGTGTATTCTGTCTGTATTTGACTAATTCTCACAACAAGTTTAGTGTTTTGGGAAAGAACATATTATTGGTGAAATGTAGATGTACCTGTGTGGGCTTAGAGATGGTTGTTGGAAAAAATTTTAGGAATTTTTTCCACATAAGGTGAAAAATATTATTTTAATCTAGTTTTGTTTGTGCAAGGTGAGATTGTATCCATGTCAAGTGAGATTAACTAAAGATGAAAAACTAAAAAATCTCAGAAAAATTCAAAATTTGGTTGCTTCAGACCAATTGATCTAAGACAGTTTAATGACCATGGTGGGTAGAATTCTTCAAACACATTGCCAGTATACTAACATTTGACTTCTTGACATTTTTGTAGTAACAACCTGTGGAGATCCAGCCCCTCAAAATGGCCAAATAAATATAACTAATGGACCATTCTCTCAGAACACAGCCGTTTCTTTCTCATGTAATTATGGATACAAATTAGATGGACCTGAATCTAGTACCTGCAACATTTATGGAATCTGGAATCCACAACCTCCAACATGCAAACAAGGTAATGAACTTTACAGATTAGGATAATTAAAACTTTTCCTATTTACAATTCTTTTTTTACCATAAAAATGTTTTTGCAGTAGCTAATGCTATTAAGATTTTTAATGTAAATTCTAGAAAAACTTATAGGAAGAAAGACAATTTTATCAGACAAAAAATTCCACACAGTAATAAATAGAACTGATGATCATACAAATTGAGATAAATAATAAGTCAAGCTCAACAGAAATAACCCTCTTGTAGGCATTGTTTCCTCTTTGAGTTTGGTTTTCTGTGTGTATGTATTTCAAATGTCAAACGGTTTTAAATGTGACAACTCTTTTAAAAATATTTTTTCACTGCAGTGGTCTGTCCACATTTTGACCAACCAGGTGTCCGAGAACAATACGACAAACAACTGAAAATTTATCATCCAATTGGATACCCAGTTGACACAGTAGCTTCTTTTGAATGTTTGTTTGGGTTCAAAGTAAGTGGGCCAGCTTCAATTACCTGTCAGGAGTCTGGAAATTGGAATGGACTTCCTCCTACATGTAGACAGGGTAACATAGCATATTGTCTTGATTCACAGAAGTAATGTAAAGGTTGCAGCCAAATCAGCATCGATCCTACAGCCCATGCAGTCCAAAATAACATGAACCATAGTATCCAATTAATTTGACAGAATTAAAAAATCTTATCATTGCAGTCACATGTGATGCTCTTAGTTTTGAAAATGGCTACATATACAGATACAGCAAACCAGAGGTGTCTCCTGGAAAATACCCTCCAAACACTGAAGCTTGGTACAGATGTAACACAGGATACACCAGACTTGAAGCAAGTGTATACTATTATACTCTCTGTAAACAGGAAACTGAGACTTGGAACCGACCAGTACCGACATGTGTACCAGGTACTGTAAAAGATTATTTTCAATTTTGTAAATTTATGGGAAAGTGTTATGTTCTTAGTCTAACAAATGGCCAAATTAGCTGGAACAAAGAACCAGTGACTCCTGCAAAATAACCCCCTAACACTGAAGCTTGGTTCACATGTAATGATGCATACACCAAACATGGAGTGTACTCAAGTCTTTGTAAGTAGACACTGAAACTTGGAGTCAGGCAATTCCTACATACGGACCATGTAAAGTAACAGATTGTTTTGAAATTCTGCAAAGTTCTTTTTTACTGGGTAAAGCTAATGCAAAAAAAGTAAGAATTCTTACAGCTTACCATGCCATTACAAGAGTATTTACAAATGAGTACACACTGGTACTTTTGGTGATATTTCATTAATGTATGGTATTGCTTTCCCACAATAGAAACTTGTAAAGATCATGACATTGAGAGTCCTGGAATTCGATCAGTAAATTTTAGGACATTTTTGAAAGACCTGTGTACTTGTCGATTTCAATGTTTCACATATCTTCTTGAACCTAGCAAGCTATCAATTAGGATTCTCTCAAGGTCTTTGGTAATGATCAGACTCATACTCTGACTTTTTAATCGTTTCATATGTATTTCAAGAAAATTAGGATTGTCTTTAAAATTACTTTGAATTCTAACAAATCATATATTAATTTTCTACCACATTATCATTTTATGTTTTCTTGGATGCAGCAACATGTGGCGAACTACGCATATATAATTTTGGTGGCGTCAGTTACAACAGACAAAAAGAGAACAGAGGATATCCCGTGGGTACAGTGGCTTCCTTCCATTGTGATAGTGGATACGGCTTGACTGGACCTGGTTCAGCGACTTGCCAGAATTCTGGAAACTGGGACCAATCAACTCCATCATGCATCTACGTACCACCACCACCACCACCACCTGCTCCTCCTCCTCCTCCTCCTCCTCCTCCTCCTCCACCACCACCACAACAACAAGGTAATACTACATCTGATGCTTCTCCTGATATCGCCTGAATAAAATGTACAGAACCAGAATTTATAGGTGAAGTTTAGTTGTACAAAGAGTGGTCACTTGCTGCAATGTGACCTGTCAAGCAGCTAGTTAATAAACCTATTGATACATCTATTATGGTTATACATCTGCTAAATATGAAGGATTTGACGAATGTTACCATTGAAGTTGATATGCGACATGATATCTTGAACAAATGTAATATTTTATACATAATGTTCCTTAGGATGTTTCCCATCCGCGGGTAAAGTCAAACTCGAAAACGGCAAATCAGTAGCAATGTCTGAACTACAGAAAGGTGACCGAATACAAACAGGTAGAGCTAGACATTTTACCTTATGTTTTTCACTGTTTTACAAAAAACTAAAGCCATAATATTAAAATGACTGACAATTTGTGATGTAAAACTTGACTCTCAGTCACAACAATGAAGTCATGCTCTATTGATTCCAAAAAAATCTAAGTTTTAAGAATCAATAGAGCATGACTCCATAAAGATATAAAAGGCCAATTATGGGAAAACTCAAATGATGCAGTCAAGTGACATCTACTTTCTATAAAATATTATACAAACTGTTTACCTCAGATTTCTATTACCTTCTGGGATTTCAAAATTATTTAAAAGTCACTTCTTCAGAAATGTCATAATTTTTCATTTCTATCTGTTTTCTTTTTGTGATTTATAGTTTTGTCAAGTGGTGCAGTAATTTATAGTGAAGTGAGATCATTTATGAAAAGACAAACTACCATTATCACCAAGTACAAATCAATCACAATATCTGGGAATAAAACTCTTACTCTAACTGAAGACCATCTCATTTATGCAAGAGGAACCCCTAATGATAAATTTAATCCAATGTAAGTATTGTGTTTCTGTAAATCTTAAAGGGAGAAATAAAAGTATGATACATAAATTTAAAATATGTATAAAATATGTATAAAATATGAGCTAAACAGGTTCAAAAATATATAGAATTCCTATTTCAATTAATCAAATAGATCATAGGTATCTGACACATTGTTATTTTTTATTAGATTTACAATGTTTCAATCACATCATTCAAATATATTTTTCTTCAGATATGCAAATCAGGTATCAATTGGTGATGAAGTGTTGGTTGAAGGAAATGATCAATGATTACTGGAAAAGTGATGGATGTATTTGCACTTTTGACACAAGGTGATACATTTCTTAATTTTTTGCAGTGTCCTTGTTGTTCCTTTCAATTTATTCTCATCATTAAAAGGCTAGTTTCACAAAATAGACTTGTTGAAATTAATTTCATGTAAGTATTGGGATTTTCACTAATCTACAACTGAAGAATTATATAAATGTATTTATTTATTTTTAAGGTGCTTATACTCCCATCACAGCCACAGGTAACATCATTGTTGATGGAGTATTGGCTTCATGTTATGCTTTCAAAGATCATGATGTTGCTCATACTACAATGGCACCTATCAGATTGTTCCCTGAGATGATGGGCAGGATCTTTGGAGAAGGAAATAATTCTCCAGATTTTGTCAGCATTGTTGAGGAGTTCGGCAAATGGATTCTGCCAGAGGAACAATTTATGTAATAATAATTTCAAAAAATTCACATTCAGAAATCCACATCGTAAATTGTGTAGCTTACAAATCTTTCTCTTACAAACAGTGCAATAAAATGTTTGGAGTTAAATGTTAATAAAAATCTGGACCTGAAACTTAGTCTTACTTTGATTGTTCAAGAAATTGTATAATTTTTTCTACTGATACTCAAAGAATGATTTATATTTAGGAACTTCCCTTTTGTATTGATATAAATGAACCCAAAGTCTGTCAGTTTACTGAAAAAGGTTGAATAAACAACACAAGGATAGGGACTTTGTGGCAGAGAAACTTGAGAGGAAACATTTTCTGACACAGAAATACAGAACCTCATTCAGACAACCGACTCCAAAAAATGTCACTGTATTTAGCAAGAATTTTATTTTGTAACCCTTTCTTCGAAATATAATGAAAGGCACATGACCGCTTTTTGAATTAACTCGAGTTTTTCACAATAAGATCAAATTTCACATTTTAAGACAGAATTTACATCAGACATGCTTTAATGATTTTAATGCATGAAACAAACTTCAGTTAAAGGTCTGCCAAGTAGCACAGGCCTCTGTGGCCTATCTGGATAAGCATTCAACCTTAGATCCAATGATGGTCAGTGTTGTGAGTTCAAATCCCACTGGAGGTAACTTTACTATTTACTTGTTACTATTGGAATTATCTTATCTGAAAAATTATTTAGATAAAATGACTCTTTAAAAACACACGAACATTACAAAAATTCTTTAAGTGGTTCACCACTTAAACAACACAGAGATTGCACAGATTGTCCATTTATTGGGAAAGTTCTCTTCACGTTTTGCTGATCACTGCTTCTTCAGGACTGTCTCAATTTTGATGATTTTCCTCCTTTTTTACTTGAAACTATGCAAATTAGGCTTTTAAAATTATGTAAAGGAAAACTATTGAAAGTATACAAATTAGTACAAAATTGAGTAATTCTGTCTGGATTACAATTTAAGTATCTGATACACAACATTCATTTACATAACTGTATTAATTGTTTTTCCTTTTTAAAATTGTCTCCCAAGTTTTCTAAATTTGTTAAATTATTTTGCTACCAATATTTCGTAATATGTAATGCAAGTGGTATTTAGTACCGGTATTTTGAAATCATTAGTACGTACTAGTACAGAACAATTTAGAAAAAAATTTAAATGATCAAAAACGGAAAAACTAATTCAGAAACGTAAAGCGTTTTGCACGGAAAACACCACTCACACATTACCGAAGAACGATCACACAAATACACTCAGTGTGGCAAAATTTACACTTCTATTGATGGATCCACCGGCTCCATTGTCAGATTTCAGAAAACAGTGTTCTCTGATTTTTTTCTGAAAAAAAACTGGCAATAGATATGGATCCGTCAATGGTACACGTATGTAACAAATGAGATGTCTGGATGCACTTGTCAAATCAAACTCCTAGCTGACCATTGAAAAGTTACAGACCAAGAAACTGTTGCATTTTTAACCTCAAAAAATGTATCTTCCTACTATCCTGGGAAATTTTTTGTATCATAATGTATGAAAAATACTTTACTTCAATATTAGAGATAAAATATATTATGGCTTGAGTTAATATTTTGTAGAGGTATGCACATAAGAAGATGGAATGATAAGTTGAGTAAGGCTGAAACTTTTTTTTGAAAAAATACAAATTTAGGGCCCTAAAATTCATTGTTTAGCTCTTAAATTATATACTTGGGCCTCCAAATCTGGGGGATCAGGGGGGGCGGGCTCCGCCCCCCCCCCCCGAGCCACT
>JBCAUG010558283.1:0-29292 GCA_038406175.1 Haplosyllis leylae | reverse complement strand
TTTTAAAATTATGTTTAGTTTTTTCAAAACTTTTGAAAAAGTAAATTGATTGCAGATGAGGTCAGTTAAACTTAAATTAACTTCATTCAATTTGAATTAAGTTCATTAAAAGTTAATGAAGTTGATTAAACTTGAATGAAGTTTATCCTCATTCATCTGCACTCATTTTGGCTCATTTACGATCTGTTTATATTATGCGATCTGCCGGGCTGCTCCCGGTATGAGATCAAATGAGAGGGTTATGCCAGGGTGTGCATGTAACCTGATCGCTCGGATAAGGATTAAACCCTGACAAGGACAACCTTAAGATTTGGCAGTTGTGCCGCCAACTACTACTACTAGCTTCTGTGGTAATTTGACTTGTTAACATCCTTGGTTATACAACATCACAATATCTAGTAATGTGACTTTTTTAATAGTTACACCTCCTGATGCTAGACCAGGTAACTAACCTCTCACTTACTTAATTCTCCATTTATTAAAATGATACAAATCCATGCCACAATGGATGTCATTTGCTAAAAACAGGGAGGCATAATAATACTACTAGAAAAGCTAGTCGTGGGGTGTGGTAAAGAGATTTAAAATCTTGGGTGACGTTATAACATGAGAGTCGCAACTGGATGGGATCCATACCCTGATTACAATACAGGGGTCTGGATCTAAAAAATCCGATTTCCAGATATAGGCTAAACAGACATTGTATCGAAGACTACCGACCCTGTTATTGCTAAAGGCGAAATTCTGGAGACAATGTTATTCATTTTGAAATATTTTCTGTGACGTTGTCGCTGCAATCTGAACACCTGCACTTGTTACTATGGTACACATTTCTTCCTTTTTTAAATATTTGTGGAAATATCACATTGGTCTTACAGAAAAAAATCATTAACAAATATAAGAATTTTACAAAAATATCGGTTGTAAGCCTCCTTGGAAAAGCAAAAACTTATTTTTTCCTCAGGCAAGCACTCAGAAAAGTATCACTTTGATTTTCCTTGGAAGCTTACACCTGATATGTTTGTAAAATTGTTCCAATATTTGTCATTTATTACGGACACAAAACCAAATGTTTGACACACCCTTTGTAAAACCTTTTTGTTCGAACAGTAACAATTACTACTTCATGAAATATGAAGGTAAATTCTCAGAGAACGATGGTACTCGTTGACGGTGAATCCACGGCCATGGGTTACATAGCAGCATAAGGGTAAAGGGAGCTCCCACGGCCATGGATTCACCGTCAACGAGTACCATCAACAAATATCCTCACGGATAAAATTAGCCATGAAAACATCATCAATATCGTCTGGTGGCAACCATTAATTAGGCCGATTGCACTTTGTGCACTCAACATACAGTGTCCACAATCAGTACTCGCTGGCTGGATAATGACTAAGGATAGGGTATAGGGATCCAAAGTTTTGGAAAAAACAAAAATAACGTTGCGTCGTTGACCTAATTGGTGGCACCTGCAAAATGACGTCATGGCAACATTCTGTGTAAACAAATTCTAACCAATGACTGCAGGTTAAAGTAGGCCTAATTTTCATAAAACTGCCAAAGGCTCTCATCTCCGTCCTGTGCCAAGATGTTAAGGTCCCCTGACTCAACCACTAAGGTGACTCTAACGAGCCACCAATAATTATGTTTTTGGGAGGGTGAAGTGAATTGTAATAAAACGTTGGAGAAAACTGTAATTCTAGTTGCGGGAAAACGTAAATTACAGTTTTCTCTAAACGTGTGCTTACAGTTGATCCTGTTAATTCTGAGTTGGATTACGATTTTCTCCTACTTTTTTGCCACCCAGTTCATTACTAGCAATCATCACCAAATATGGCCGCACAGTTAGCCAATCACCTTTGTTGTACCAAGCACTGTTGAGGTGTTAATGAACAATATAACATTGTGAATTAGTAACCATGCAAATGATTGGATGGTCAAAAGTGCGATCATTTCTAGTAATGCTGCAGTGTCTCATTAGTTAATTACGTATCTGTGTAATGACTGTTTGTGCAGATTTGGTGGACGACAAGAATGGATCTGATGAGTTACCGGATATTACAGACCTGACAGAAGATGAGAAGTCGACAATAAACCTCCTCTTGAAGTCCATGCTGAGATCCCCTCTCATCACCCAGGATGACATTGCTGATAGTAATGTGCTCAGGAAAACTTCATTCTGGGACCATTTAACAGGTGTGTATCACTACAAAATGAAAATAAAATAAAAAAGGAGATGCAAGTAAAAGATTAAAATTTGGAAGTAGAACAGCAAAACATGCTGCTTCGATTTAGGGGCCGAGTACATAATTGAAGTATCAAGCAATGAATTCTGAAAGCATCTATCATGAATTTTCGGGCTCTAATTTTGATGTTTTCAAAATATGTTCATTTCACTAGGCATTAATACTATCATTCGAGTTTATCCGTAATGTTAGCATCATTCGAGGTTTTTGTAAATAACACAAACCTGACATTTCTGACATTTTTGTACAAAATTGACATCAAGGGATTTAAAGAAGTAGCAAAATTAAAGCTATCTCCAGTGGGAATTGAATTCACAACTGAACATCACTGATTAGAAGTCTGATGCGTGTCCAACTTTGCTAATCTGTCATTGCTTGCCAGTCTCAGACTTTCAGACCCCTAAAAGTCATGCTTGATTGATTCCAAAAAATGAAGTGGTGAATAAAAAATAATCAGTCTAAAGATCTCCTAACTAGCACATGCCTGGTTAGCACAGTTAGTTACACGTGAACATAATTTAAATCCAAAAAGATTTAAGACTAAAGTAAAGTACTACCAAGTAGTTTTAAACGTACATGTGCTAACAAGAGTGTGTTTCATTCAAAAAAAATCTGTACTCAGAAAAAGCAGAATACTGCATATATTGTAGTTTAAAATACTAGAACTTTTTGGGCTTTAAATTAGGCCCCTGTCCCTCAGCAACCAGTCACTCCAGCAACTGTACTTCGTTGGCAAAAATTTTAAATAGTTCCCAATGAATTCCGTGGGCAAATACAAGTTCTCTAGTGTCGTCCTTACTGAGTGCAGCCTAAATGGCGTAATCTTTTGAGATCCCAGTTTGTATACCTTGTCCATTTCTTTGATATGAAAACTTCATCTCATTCTGTGTGAGAACTTCCTAGGTCTACCTTACCATCACCAAATCCCATGTTTCTGATATCAAAGCCTTTTTTTCCCGATTCAAATGACAAAGAAACGATATTAACCCAATTTTTTGTAGAATTACAAAGAGGCAAGAGAAGAATGGGCAAAGTGAGTTCGGTGATACCTCCGTGGACTGAGTTCTGTCGGATGTTAGACATGAGCGAATGTAAGCGGTTCAAGCGAGGCATGCGCAGCGCAAACCGCCTCAGCTATCCAGAAAACTACATTTTCAAATGAACGGAAAGATGAGTTAAATGCGGAGAAAAAAACAACAAATATTTGGCTGAGTGAGAAAAGTTCTTATGCATTTAGATAGACGCTTGGTTTTGATAATGGACTAAACCGATTGTCCAAAATTTCTGTTATTTGGGACATGAAATATTAAAACTTATTTTGAAATAGAGTTTTTCCTTTTTGATTCATTTTAAAATTCTTCAGCTTGTGAATTTTACTACTTGAGTAAAATACTTCTTAATAATTGTCAAAAATGGTAGCTGGTCTGGTTAATATTTTTCCAATCATGCGTGTGCACCAAGATGCACGGGAACGGGACCATGGTAGGTACATGGAAGTGGACCAGCACCATAGGTAACAATGAATCCTAGTTCATTTCCCTGTCAAGAACCAGTATGAGCATTTCTGTGCAATATTAGGACCCAGTGCCATTCGCATCCCCTGTACCTATCCTGGATCCGTTCCGTGCAGTGTGAGTAAACCATTAGGCATTCTTTGCCTCCTGTTGATCGGACAAGCATCATGTTTAAGTCAGTAAAACACTGCAACACTAGCAAACCAAAAATGGAGTCAAGAAAGCCATCGTTGTACATAGGTGAAGAAAACGACATAAACCGAATGATGCCATACACGTGATCCTTCTCTACTTAATTCTATTATTCTATTACATCTAGGTCACAAATCTTTTTGGGGGAAAAATGTACTATATTGAGGTTTTAAATACGTGCGTATGTTTCATATTGTCAGAATTTCATATGCAGTAAATATTGTGTGTCTTCTTGGAAACTTTGAGAAAATATTTCCCCAAATGCACTTGCCAATTTCATTTAACTTTAAGGGCCCTTTCAGACCAAGCGATAGCGGGAGCGGCATCGCTAGGTCTTGCTAGCAGCAAAATATCAAATGGGTTCTGGACCCATTCTCAAGCGGATCGTACTTGGCGACGGACTGTCCACAATGGACGGTTACATAACAATCAGTGTTTATTTACATAAAATCCATTCTATCCCAGCCCTGGAACAATTCCTGTTATGTAACAATCACCATGGACCGGTCCATCGCCAAGTACCATCGCGATGCCGCTAGCGATCCTGATGCCACCCCAGTGTGAATGACACAAGTTAAATTCAATGGAGTCCATCTCTTCTCCCGCTCCCGCTATCACTTGGTCTGAACAGAACTTAAGATAGCTCCTGGAAATATTAAGACTTAACATGGCCACCTGCGAGAAAAATAGTTTTCTCAAAAGTTTCTGAGAAGTTGAAACATCCTGAAAATGTAATATGGTCAAAATGAAGAATCATGTTTGTTCATTTGACATAAATGCACAAACATTCAGCAAAACTGTCAACGAGGTCCATAAAATACAGGTCGATAATCTACTATAATTTTAAGCCTAAATTTCATAAGCAGTGAATTTTGAATAAGCCCCTCTGCAAATTGGAAAAACTTAATTTATTACCACACTTTAACCTGTGAAATAATTAAATATAGTTTAGGTTATTATTATTATTATTATTATTATTATTATTACCAATGAAAGCAGATTGTTTATCAAGGTAGAGAAAGATATTCGAAATTTTTGAGAAATTGACACTATTGACAACCCTCATGTCATAAAGACATGCGAGTAAATCTCCTTTCGTGCATCACTTTTTATAGAAATGCATTGTGTAAATTGTGAATGTGCAAACAAAAACATTACAGTTGTACAGTATTACTGTATCGAGAGGGGTTGAAAGTAGTTTGTAACTTTAATGTCATCTGTCCGCATTTGTAATTGTGAATAATTATTTAATCTATTGCAAAAAGTGCTGTCAGTTAGTGTTCCTTTACTTGGCCCTTCTCACATCTTTGATTGCAAAAGTTTAAACATATTAAAAAATGAGAGATTTGTGTCAAAATTGAGAAGTGCTGGAAATAACGCATCATGCTATGCGACATTTTCACAAATCTGATTTATCTTTACATCACCCAGTGTTTTTATGGAATGAAATCTGATCGAAGCATATCTTTCAGAGATAAGTTTTCTCACACAAATCAAAAGAGTAGATAAAATTTTAAACGTTACGTAGGCATCAGCCAGAAAGTTTACGACATTGCAGTTGTTGATCACAAAGGTTACCGATCTTTTCTCTCAAGAAATGGACGCTGAGTTTTTTCAATTGTATCCTGTTTTATCGCCATGAGTATTGTGAGTATCTGTTTAAAAGTATCCTGATTAAAGCTTCTGAAAGTAACGGATCATTACGCAGGTGAAAATGTATCATTTATGTGCATCTCTGTTGTATTTACCATGCTCATTTATTTGTTGTCATAAGTGGCAGAATATAATTAAAACCGTTTCAAAAAATTAGCAGTACGATTTGTGTAACGAATAGGAGCTGACAACGATAGAAATGAGTTATCATGCAAGTTAAATTGCAGAACGCCACCAGACTATCAGAGATACCCTTTATTGTGAAAAATCAAAACAAAAGGTAATTATTCTTATCAAAAATGGACAAAATCGGAATAAATCCTTTAAGAAAACCATTGCGAGTTCCTTGTGTGGCACTTTAAATTGCGGATCAACAGGTGAATTATCACGCCAGTTATCTGATAAGAATATAGGAAAAGAAATCACTTGAGAAATCAGCATACTGCAGTAAAGTTTGCACATTTTGGGGTTCCAGTTTTTTATCAGGATCGAAACCGTCTTCATTTCCTCAACAGTTCTGAATCGTACAACAATTTTACATACAGATTTTAAATGTCACCACAGAGGTGAATCTGGCGAATCAATTGCATACATGGGCTTTAACACCCAGGGCAGAAATCACCAGAAGCCCAAAACAAGGGTACCAGTGGCCTCACAAAAAGGATTGATATCCTACGTTTTAGTTTTTAAAAAGGTTGGATTAAATTGATTCTTTTTATGCGATGAGTTCATAGCCCCAGGAATTTGTGATAAAGTCACGAAACGTGTCGTGGCGTCAGACGTCTAAACAATAGAATTATATCAGCGATAAAGTTTTACAGATCAAAAGAAGATATTCATATCTATTTCATAATTTTGTCGTATTTTTTAAAAAATATTTTTACATTTTAACATGAAATAAAAATGAAAATATGTAAAATCTACACTGAATTTCCAGATTTGTTTTCAAATATTTAGTGCTACATTTTTGAATTTTATATGCTCTAAATACTAAATAGTTAAATTTGGCAGGTATCAAATGTTTATTGTTTTTGGGGCTAAACAGAACCAGGAGAGTAACACAGAAGACAGCAGCGATACATACTCTAAAATATGATTAATTTTGCATATTTTTATTTGTATTTAAAGCAAAGATAAACATCCTAATAGGGAAATTAACATAATTAAAGTTTAACCGGAAATTATATTATTATCTCGAATCGTAAATGAATGAATGAATTATGTTCTTAGTTGTAGAAAGATAGTATACCCTACGTGGTCAGCTTTTAAAGATTATCAGATTATCATGTATTAGCGAATTGAAAAATCGTTTCTGATTCTTAATCCGATTATAAAAGATACTAGGCCTGGAAAATACCAGCAGCTTCATTATTATTCTTTATTTATGATCTTCTTTTTTTGTAAATTATCTTCTACATAATTGATACCTCTTTCATTGGGGAGGCAAAAGTAGCTGACGTACCTGCCATGCATATCTAATCTGTTAGTGTATGGATGTATGATCAGGACATGGAAGTTTTGAGAGGATAATGCATTATTGTATGCGTTATTGTATGCGTTTATTCATTATGCATCAGGCTTCACTCAAATTATTAGACACCAGGCTGGATAGTGTTTGTAATTGGAGTGTGATGGCAAAAGTGGAGAGGTCATTTCTCAACTATGAATTCTATGGAACAGGGAATTCAATTAACCTGTTTGGACGCGATTTCGGCTTCTCAACGGAATTTAAATACATTAAAAATTTCAGTTAACACTGTCTAATTTAATTCTGAACAAACAATACAAAATATTAATCTTTTAATATCTGCGTACAAAAAAGCTAGCATTGATGATAACCTTTAAACTATTCTACATCAGAAACGATATTCTTAAATTTTTTAAAAAAGATTTTGGAGAACATGTCCTTTTTGTGGGGCCACTGATACCCCTGTTTTGGACTTCTGGTGACGTCTGTCCTGGGTTTCAAAGCCAAGGTGGATTTCTTCCGTACATACTTTCTTGCCTGCATGCTACTCCTCAGATTCACCTCTGGTGCAACACCTGCTGATTGTTTCGAGCTCAGCATGGCAGCCGAGCCTATTTAATCCACATACTTGCAGACGTGTCCACAAGCATTGGTGGAAGTTCGGGGCTCGAACCCACTACCATCTTCAATGTGGTTCCCAAATTATTTCTCGATAATTCAGTTGCGAACATTAGTATGGAAGTTAGCTATGTTGAGATTTGTAACACACCAAAACCTACGAGGGGACTGTCCAATCATTAGAAACGTCCATTAACAAGTTGGTTAAGTATTCAATTGTTGACAGATCAAGTAGCAGCATTAAAGAACAATGGAGACATCCAAGCTCTTTACCTCTCTTATTAATGGGATCGCAATTAGTTTTTCCACGAAGAGGAGCAAGGCAGACTTCTCAGTGATACAAACGAAGTCAGAGACAACAGAAAAAAACAGGTAAGAAAACCTGGAAAGATTATTGCATTCTTGAGAAGAAGTCAGTTGTAGAAAGAATTCCGTAATTATAAATGGCCTATAAATTAAAAGCACCTCATTTCAAGAGGGGGAAAGATTTTTTTTGTGTGATCTCCTCAACAGATTAGACGTAGGAACAGTTATCATCACAGATCTTTGAGCAGCTATAATGTAACTTGGTAAGTTCGGGTTAACATAAATGTCATAACTGTGATAGTCTTTGTTTCCATGGTTAAATATTTTCAACCTAATTGGAAAAGGTGTGGAGGAATTGTTTCTTCTCTCTCAGGTTAGAATCTTTGCAACGCAAAGTCAAAATAAGAAAATGTCTCGATGAAGTTTTTGTCGTTTAATTTTTTTTGTTGGATTCATCGTAGGAATGCTTAATTAATTAATTGATGAATGAATTAATTAATTAGCTGTTGAAAAGGCCAGATTATAACTGCTCGTTGGTTGCGAGGGAGCCTTTTTTCTGGTTTACTATGTCATCCAATTTTTCAAGATATGTTTCTACACATAAGCTATTGACTTAATTCTTTTGACGTTAGTTGCAATGAAAGTTCTCAGTGATTATCTCGAATTCTTAAAGTCAATTCAAACATTAGAATAAAACGATTCAATAAAATGATTCCTGATTGTTCAAGTCCCCAGATTATCAGCGTTTAATTTACGAAAAACTCTAGTTTCTTTTTGGTTACATTTCTACAAAGAACCCAGGTGCTTGAAAGAATTTTTTTTTAATATTCGAGTTTTTCCATAATTGTCATTGAATTCAATGAATTTAAAATTTGGTGATGTCACTGAAAGAAGGTCACCTACATTTAGTGATGGTCACTATGTAAAGAAGATAACATTTAGTCTTTATTATTGCTTACTTTCTATATTTTCTATTTTTTGCCACATTATTAAATGTAGCCTGTCAATTTAAAATATATGTCATAATTTCCATCTGTTTATGGAGAGAACCTTGCATTTTATTTTATGTTGACCTGCTTATTTCATAGACACATCACTATTAATCGAATTCAATGAATTCATTGAATTCGATGAAAACATTATGGAAAAACTCAACTGACACTAGATGATATCAGAGTAGTTTTACTGCGATATATAAAAGCAACAACATTTTACAAATAAAAATACAAACAAAATTGGTTCAAATACTTGTGAAAAGTAACTTAGCTTTAAATAAATATCACTTCAGTTAATGCCAGACGCATGAAATATATTGAAAGGCAGGTCAACAAATATGTACTTATCACTTGCCATCCTCACGGAAAAGCTAGCCAATATCATGAATCCAAAAAATTCAAACAACGTTCAGTCGCCGCAGGACAACTTTGTTAGTTTTATAGGTGGACGCAATTTTCCTGCCTAACCTGAATTTCTATGCATTTAAGCCCGCACGGCACGGAACAACCGTTAAAGTGACTGAGAACAGACATTGTATCATCAAGTAAAGATGTGGTGCTGTGTACTCTTCACATCCATATTACTACTGAAGGAGACTTTTGCTACTAACAGTTCGGTGCTCAATGGAACTAGTCAAGATCAGATCACAAGAGGCAGGCCTCCATACACTCTGGGACCCCATCCGCCTCGGTACCTGCGACCCCGTTATCACCCACCGGTGGGCGAATATCAGTTTTACTCCTGCGGACGAACCATCAACGACTCCCGAGGCTTCATACACACCCCGGAGTTCCCCAAGCGCTTCCCCGTGCCGATCCTCTGCCGCTGGATTATCAAGTCATCCCCGGGCAAGAAGATCGTGCTGTACTTCACGCAGTTCTACATGAGGGATTCGTTCCAGCTGACGGAGTATGACTCGTACACGGACGAGGACACGCACACCGGGAAGCATGAGCTCGGGACGATCAGCTTCGAGGACGAGGTGACCTCCGTCTCCGTCTACAGACCATGGCTCGTCCTCAAGTTCCACGTGAGTCGACAACTAGAGCTGTTCAAGTTGTATCCCCTCCAAGCACAGGTTCATTGCTGGTCAGTGTGTGTAGAGGCAGATCTTGGAAGGGAAACAACTTGAACAGCTGATGCAGTGTTACATAACCCGTACCACGGTAAGCACCGTGGCCAAGTACGATCCTACATTTTAAAGGCCTCTTTGTACCGTCAATGTTACAATTTCTGTAACTGGCTCTTTTGATCTTTTATTGGACACTCTGACAGTGTGAAAACCATTTGACCCGAAAAAGTGTCCATCACCATTGCCACAATGTTAAACTTTGACCATGACTCTGACGTTACGTGTGAACAGAGCTTAACTGGCAACAGACAATTCTTGTGAACTGAAAAGCTATCCCGTATCCCTAATTTCTCACTGCATCCTTGCAAGAAATTTATCTCTGGGATGTTGCTGGATTACATCAAATGAAACCCGTTGGAAATGTTCCCAATTCAATTTTTACCGCCCGCATCCGAAGGATGGGGGAAGGTTATGTTTTCACAGGTGTCTGCCTGTCCATGGGGAGAGGGTTACCCCAGGCTAGGACAGGTGTACCCTTCCCTCCCTTCCCCTTCCCCTTCCTACCCTGCCTCCCTTCCCCTCTCCCCCTGGCCAGGACAGGGGTACCCCCTCCCTCCCTCCAGGGCACCCCTTCCAGGACCAGGACAGTTGTGCCGCACGAGCGGTATGCCTCTTGCGTTCACGAGGCGGACTCTCTTGTTCGTTGATTAATTTTGGTAAGACTGCATTATATGATGGCACAAATGAGAGTAAATTGATAGCAAATGTGCATACTCCGAGACTTGAAACACAGAGATAATGGCCAGTTTTTCGATTCTCGATCTCTCTGGCTTGAAATAGGTTCAGAGGTAGCCTGATGATCCTCTGGCACCATATTGGCCAAATATATTTTTTTTGTCACTTCAAATACTTAAATTCATAATTCACTACATTGATACGAAGCCGGAGGCATATCAACTATCTCTTGTCCGGCATTCAGGATGGCCTTCTCATTGCCCTGAATCAGTCTGAAAATGTCAATTTATCTTGAAGTTGGAGTACCGAATTTTACTTGAAAAACTAGAAGTGTGGTTCATATTTCAGAGTTCACAATTTTAATAATCTAATAGAAAGCGAAAGACAAACAAATAAATAAATAACCACCACGTGGTGTTTTCGATTAGCCTCCGTTTACGTTTCAGTTTCCAGCCTCTGTTTCACTTCTAGGACACTGCTTGTAACTAAATTAATAGTGTCCTGGTTGTCCTTTTACTTGGTTAACTGTAGAACACTTATTTTAGTTACGAACAGTGTCCTACACCCCGGGTTCCAGAATAGATTGATTGACAGATTCCCAAAGACACTGTTAATTTAGTTACAACAAGCACTGCGTGTCCCCAAACCCACAGTTCAATCAACCGTGGCTGGATTAATCAAGTGCAGCCAAACCAACATTTCTGGCGACACTGACCACCTGTCAAAATGGTGACCCGCACACCCAACACGGATTTTATAAAGTACAAACAGTCTCCTAGAAGTGAAACAGAGGCTGGAAACTGAAACGCAAACGGAGGCTGTCAGGATACACGCCACGTTCGAATCACAGGAGAACCTATGCAGACTAAAAAAACTGAACAGCTGCTTCTCAGAATTAATTAATCTTTTGATTCCTAATCGAAGTGAAACCATCAACATGATGGGCCTGGGAAAAATCACCTTTAGTTTTGTGCGCCAGAAGGTTTTTTGTATTTGATATGAATTTAGACAAAAAATAGCAAAGATAGTGAGAGTTAAAAAGAAATATTTCTTAAAAAGTGACACAATCAGCGACGGATACAGGATTCCCGTCAGAAAGGCCGCTCACCGGCTTAGAGATCCAAATTGCCAAAATTGATCTGAAATCCTATGAAAATTCAAGAAAAAAAAATACACACAGGGGTACGCCATTCTAAATCCGCCTTTGGTCACTGCATACTTAATCACAGTGGAATAAAAATTTTAAAGATCTGAAAAAAAAACCAGCATACCTTTGTTCTTACAAGTGATGTGGAAGTTCGGTGTTAACGGTAAAAAAAGAACCCTACCTCTTCGCTTGTCGATCATGTTCTCTGATCATTTCTTTTGCAATGCTGAACCCCTGAACGTGACACAATTAATCACGGTCACGGATCATTAGTCTTACGAGTCGTGAACTATTGTTTCGCTTGTAAAAGTGACATAATCCGAACCTGCTTTGAGGACGTTTGTGTCAGTATGATGTGCGCTTCTTGTACTTTACAAGCACTGCGTGTCCCTGAGCCCCCAGTTAAATCAACCGTGACTAGATTAGTGCCGCCAAACCAACATTTCTGGTGACACTGACCACCTGTTAAAATGGCCACCCCCCCCCATCTTACACAGATTTTATAAAGTACAAGCACTGCGTGTCCCCGAGCCCCCAGTTCAATCAACCATGACTGGATCAATCAAGTGCAGCCAACATCAATGATGTAACAACATATCCGGGGCATTAGGAAACACCCCGACAAGATGGCGACCCCCACACCCAACACGGATTTTATAAAGTACAATTATATTGTACCAACATGATAATGTCAATAAATGTCAAAATCCATTGGAGATCATGGTGTATTAAAGTCACTCATTCTTCTGATTACATTCCTGGTAATCACCTATTGTAGTCTATTTAAATTATATCTTATGATTTGACATTTAACTTTATGAAACATCTGTTTTTCTGTATATCAAAAACTCGAATGTCAATTCCTGATAAGGCGTTAAAATTGCTGGCAAACTTTTGATTCACAGCACAACGAATATGGCTTGGATTCCACTTATTTGCCTGAAATAGTTATTATATTTTAAAGCAAAGGCACTCATAAATTTCCTGGAAATAACATCACACTATTAATCAGGACGGTTCGGAAAAGTTACGGTTTCAGATTATGGTAAATTATAACTTTTAAAGAAAAAACAACAACTACATTGCACTTGCCAGAAAGTACAGCAATTGCTAGTTGTCTTTTTTTTTTGCAATTGAATTTATCGTTGAATCAAACATAAAATTATTGAAAAAAATCAGCAACAAAAAGTTATGTAACAGGCATGAGATGTGTTACAGTTCAGAGATTGCCCTTTTTGGTCTCATTAACATCTAGAACAACGATCAACAAAAAAAATCACAGATAAAATGTGTACTAGTTTCTGACGGAAGCGGTTCACAGCATTGACGTAGTCTAAAACACAACTGATTTTGTCAGATCGTTTCACAACGCGACAACTACAATCTGTTGTCTTATCAGATAAGAAATGGCACAGTCAGGGAATATTTTGGTGACAAGGAAGTGGTAAATCTAGTAAGAAAACACATCTCATTGAATTATTTTATTGTACAAACCATTACAATTATGAGCCACATCAACGTGAAGCCATCCGGTTTTAATCAGACTCCAATCTTGGCAATTGAAGAAAATTTTGACGAAAGAATTGGTTTTGAATGGATCAATGAAAATTGGACGCTGAGCGTGTGGATCTCAGCCATTTACGTAATGTTCGTATTTGGAGGCAGATATTACATGGACAGAAGACATCCATTTGAATTACGATCGATTCTGGCGTTATGGAGTGCGTGTAATGCAGCTTTCAGCATTCTGGGAACAGCCAGGATGTTACCTGAATTAGTTTATGTAATTCAGCAATATGGCTGGGAGTATTCAATTTGCAATCCATCCTACTTCTTGGGGCCAACAAAGGTGTGGGGATACCTCTACACCATGTCCAAAGTTTTTGAGCTTGGTGATACCGTGTTCATAATTTTGAGGAAACAGAAATTGGTGTTTTTGCATTGGTACCATCACGTTACTGTTATGATTTACACATGGTACAGTTACACCGAATGGCAAGCACTGGGAAGATGGTTCATGGTGATGAATTTTGCCGTCCATTCCGTTATGTATTCTTATTATACTTTGAAAGCAATTCGATTCCGAGTGCCGAAATCAGTACCAATGGTGATAACAGTACTCCAGTTGTTACAGGTGAGCTCTGAATTTTCTTTTTGACAGCAAACCATCAAGACATCTCTTGTGAATGCCAGTGTGTAGTTTTCAAAATTAATCTAATAATAAGCCTAATCTTCAAGTAATTTGATCCACCAGTGATCGAAATTTTGTTTCAAAATTAACGCGAGCTAGCAGTTAGCCTAGTTAAGCAAAATAACTACCGGTAACTGTAAATAGGACAAACTGAATCTTCATTGATTAGAGTCTTCTGTGTACTATCAGGGTGTAACGGTGTGAACAGTACTTGAACTGAATGAATTTTTGAATGATTTGATTTGGACTTTTCTTGAATTATTTTGGAAGATCTTTTTGCTCTCCTTCACAACTGTCTGTGAGCCTGGTACCTCCCTAGGTTCCTTAGATTTCCTCAGATAAGTTTTGACTTATGCACCACATCAAAAATTTAAGTGTCACCAGGTGATTCTTTCACTACTTAGTTTTGGCTTATTTACCTCTTTTATTCACATTGATCATCGATCATTCAGTTTATGTACAATTCACTTCGATCCCCTACACATTGTTTGTATTATTTCTGAACTTAGGTTCGGAAGTTTTTCGAAGCTTTTTTTTGGTCAACATTTAACTTTGAATCTACCCGCTGAAGGGTGAAGGGGCAGATCTAGGATCCCCTCACGGGCTGCCAACCCAATATTTTGTTGACATTTTTGAAAAACACCATGAAATTAAAGAAAACTTGGTCGTGGGCACCCCATGCATAATTATCAAAAGATGGCTCAACGGACCATCAACAAAAGTGTCCATTTATTGTTAAGTTTCAACAATTTTAAAAATAACTTTCATTGCAGATGGTGTTCGGGCTGGTGGTCAGTCACTATGCTTACATGGTAAAGAATAGGGGAGATTTTTGCCAAACAAGTTATTTCAATTTGAAGCTTTCTGTTACGATGTATGCCAGCTATTTCATACTCTTCATTTATTTTTTCTACAGAAGTTATATTGTAAAAAGTCCAGTGTCAACCAAAAAATTGGAATAGTGAACGTTGTTACCACCGTAAGAGCTCCAAAGAAATCAATAAATTGGGCAAACTATTTGAAGATACTGAATTCTTATTGAATATTGCATTGAAAGAAATCATGAATAAAGACGATAAATATTCAAGGTTGAAAATCTGTGTTGCTTTTTTCACCAAATATCACCTGTAGACTCTCAATAAGCAATTAGCCATTCTTAAATAAAGATACACGGCTTGAGAGCAATGTTAAAAACTTCCACAACGAGCGGACACTCGATGTCAACGAGTAATTACCCTTGTATCTTTTTTTCCTTGTATTGAAGTAAAACACAAAACGAACTATTGTAGTCCTCTTTTAAGTCTACATCCACTTCGACATCCGCAACTATCACATCTTTGGACTCATTGTGAAAATTAACACACACTTTGAAAAATTACTGTCTTGGTGTATTTGTCCATCTGCAATTATTAGGAAGAATGGAACACATGTTTAATATTTTACCATGTTATTGCTGGCTCTGCTTGGCAACTCGAAAAATGACTGAAATTTGACTTTTCTGTGTTTTCATACTTGGTAACTTTCTCAATTTCACTTGGTAACTTCTCTGAGATTCCTTCCTTATTACTTCTCCAAGGCTGATAGGGATGTCCTCAGAGAAGGAAGGAATCTTGGAGAAGTTATAAAGTGAATTCGGTATTTGGAATAAAAAATCATTCGGAAAAGTTTCTACTTGGCAAATTTTGAGTTGCCAAGTACAGCCACTGAAGACAGATTAGTTAATTGTAAGTATTTTCTCAAATCTGTATTACTGGAGGAAATTCAGGAAATTTGGACTATTGACCAAATGTCATTAAATTCTGATAAGCTTTTCGAACATCCTATCTACTGGGGGAGGATGTACTGTGCAGTACTGTGGTAAATGGAGTGGTTTGTTTCTACATTTCGTATCCCAAAATTGAAAATAGTTAAAAATCTATCTGAGTTTTCCCTAAATGGTGAGGGAATCTGTAGAAGAATCACGAGAAAACAAAGAGGAATCCAACAGCAAAATGTTACCCTCGTTGGGGAATGAACACAGGGCCTCTGACTTTCATCCTGTATGTCTGAGCTAATTCCTCATTTACTAGAAGTCTCAGACCTTTAGATCCTTATATAATCATGCTTTATTGATTCTTGGACTTGGACATTTTTTTGGAATCAATAGAGCATGAAAATATAAGAATTGCCTTACAGCAAATAGGGAATTAGCTCGGGCAGTAGCATGAAAGTCAGAGGCCCTGGGTTCAATTCCACTGGGGGCAATATTTTGATACTGGATTTTTTTTGGGGGGGGGGGTTTCCGGTGATTCTGTAGAATTCTACAGAATGCATCTCCATTTAGGGAAAACTCGTTTGCTATTGATCTGCGCATTGTGAAAGAATTGCATTGGTGCAAGAAGGGTAAACCAATGGTGCATAAAAAGGAATATATATGGCTGCACCTCCTGGTCACTTCGTAGCATTGTGAGCTTTTAGTGCGTTCAATTTATATGATCCAGCGCAAACGTTGTATTCTTATCACTGACCTCAAATTTAACTGCACCGTCGGATATTTTTCTTTGATCGTGGCACTGGTTCCTCATAGACTTCAATGTTATTACCAGTCGAACTTTACTTGAAGACTTACCCTAATATGGTAGAATTTAAACCAATTTGTCTTTGAAGAAAGGGCTGATCCAAATTAGAACAAGAAGTATTCCGTCTGTGAAAGGAAGTGCGACATTTTGTCATTATTTTTGTTATTTTATGATTGTTTCTTGTGCTATCAAGATTGCGCGACAGTTTTGTTCCAAAGTACGCACGTAAAATGAATGAAACATCAAGCTTTACCCAGAAGACAATCGTTACGTCCAAACCCTTCAGGTGAAAAGATCAGTTGAACGTTTCCCGAGAACAATGCAGTTAATACTAATACCGTACCAATGCGTACAAAGTATCTCAATTAATAATTTTCCAAAAATTAAGCCACACGCGCCACTTCGACAAGTTTTACAAATGGGGTTTTTCTTATATTCAAATTTACACTGGTAATAATGATTGAAGAATTTAAAAAAATAAAGATGTATGTATTACAAGATGTCGCTTTTTCAACCAATACATGTGAGAAGCCACTTTCACCTGGCAAAGAAAATTAGAATTCAGTGCAGAGGGTTCAGGATAATGACCCACACAGATTTAGTCTCCTCGTCTGGTGAGGGGAATGAATATGTATTGTTATTGCAAATATGCATTTTGTTAGAGTACACGTGAAATCTCTTACTCTGAGTTCAGTTCTGCCCTGATTTTCTAAGCGCCTTCTCGTTTTCGCACAATAAGAACTGTACGCATGGGTGCGTCAATGGTAATGGGGAAATGGGCTGATGATGGTGTGATGTTCTGCTGAGGTTCAAGTCACCTTGCAAAATGATTTATCCAGGAATTGGTTTGGTCTGTTTGTTGGTGTATCATTGCTCACGTGCGTGCTCGTGAAAGGGGGAGATTTCCTCCGGTTTCCACTTTGTATGAATCAGACCTCAGACCTATTTAAAAAAACTCCGTTTGTACTATTATTTAGAATTCAGTGGTACCATATGTGTCCATCAATGAAAGACAAACCAAAAGGCATAACTCTACTGGTGGTAATTCTGTAGTGAGGTCTTCATTTTTCAGGTTTGATTATTTTGGCAACCTCGATTTGCACATTGATTACAGAAATGTGTTGCGTGCTCCAACTTCCTTGAAGGAATGGATCATATTTATACAGTAAAACAAACACTTAACAATAACAAAAAAGGTTAACAAAAGGTTTTGGAATAAGCTTTAGATAAACTTAATAAAGAAAATAAATATAGGAGAGTTATTGCCAGAACCAAAAGGACAATACCATTGTTTCCGGTAAAGCAGGCAAATGGTGCGATAGTGGGAGGTCTTTGAACCATGTTGGGAATGCTGTCGTGGACCAATGGCATTGAGTACATGAAACACGCGTGGTCACTACGTCCTTCACCAAGTGCACGTTTTAAAATAGAAGACCTTTCCGTTATAAATAAACTAACGTGCGATTACTTAGTTTATTTGAGCGTGCTATCCTTCAGAGTACACACAACAGTTAGACAGTAACGAAAATGTTCCTCCACAGGGAAGGCATTCAATCATCTGGTTTCAACCAGACCCCGCTATTTGCACTGGAGGAAGAATTCGACGATGAACAAATATTCTACTGGATTAAGGAAAATTGGACACTAAGTGTTTGGTTCTCAGGCATCTACTTAATACTTATTTTCGGCGGCAAATACTTGATGAAAGATAGGCCTCCGTTTACTATCAGACCAGCATTGACATTATGGAATACCTTCCTAGCAATATTCAGCATCTTAGGAGCAGCCCGGACGATTCCGGAAACAGTCTTTGTTCTGCAGAATTACGGGTGGAAGTATTCTATCTGCAATGCCTCCTACTACGACGGTACAACACTGTTATGGACATATCTATTCGGCCTCTCAAAGCTAGTTGAACTTGGGGACACTGTCTTCATTGTCCTGAGAAAGCAGAATTTAATTTTTCTTCATTGGTACCATCACATCACAGTTTTGATCTACGCATGGTACATTTACTCCCGCTACCTTGGTCCAGGCAGATACCTGATCGTTATGAACTTCTCGGTACACGCGATAATGTACTCTTACTACGCTCTGAAGTCACTCAGGATCAAGGTTCCAAAGGTTATTTCCATGTGCATAACGACAATGCAGATTTCTCAGGTAAAGTGAAAGCATCTATCTTTTATCATTTTTAGTTTGTAATCATTTAAAGTTTAGAAATCATGGAAATATCAGATTAAAGATTTATAATAAGCGGCACCTTGATACAATCTAGATAACCTTTTTATGAAATGAAAACTAAGAAAACGCCAAGGCCCAAAGCTAACCAGTGGCGGATCCGGGATTTTGCAGAGGGGCACCAACATACTATTTGACCAATTTTTCCCGACAACTGAATGAAAATGAAAAAAAAAGTTGGCCCAGAGAGGGGTGCGTCTCTCGCACCCCCTAAATCCACCACTGCTAACGTTGGTTTACATTTACTGTTACGTTAGTATGTCTGCTGAAAATAAATTGAGATCTGATGCTGCAGATGGGAAGTGTTGGTTGATATTTTTATCCCTCATTTTGTCTTTACCTGAATGCCCTTGGTCTGGTGGTCTACTTCAATCTTTCGCCTTCCCGGGAGATACTCCACACGATCCACAGATCATATAATTTATTCTGTTATATTTTATTATTTCAGATGGTCATGGGCTTATTCGTGGTATGCAATGCGTATTTACTCAAACTGGCCGGAAACTCCTGTCAAGGAACTTCTGACAGCATGCTGGTTTCCTCTTTGTTATACGGGGGATACTTCTTTCTGTTCGTGTACTTTTTCTACACAAACTACTTAATGAAGAGACCAAACCTACCTGCGCACTCTGAAATAAAAAAGAAACAATAGTACAATAAGAACGTTAGACAGTTATGTACCAAAGTCTTATGAATACTATTTATTGTAATAAGTAAAACAACTTTGTTATTGAATATTTGTAGCGAATAAATAAATGATTTTTTTGAAACTTGCTATGGTAAAATTAAAATTTTTTCTCGGATCTGCAATGCACACGGTAGTACAATAAGAGATCAAAATGTTGTCAAAATGTCCTATTTTGTAACCTGAGGGGTTACCTGTGAAACCCCTGAACGGCCGCCAGACGCCTATACCTGGGGGTTTGTATTTTATGGGATAATTTTCAGAGATGCACCTGGAGCCAAGATTTTGTTGGGTGGGGGGGGGGGGGGGTGGGGGTTACGAAAACACTTTCAGTTTTCCAAAGTTAGTGCGCAAACCTTTCCCCTCTCTACCCTCCAGGTTAGACATTTCGTTGGAATTGTTATTGTGCCATGAATCAAAATCGAAACATCAAAGTTTTTGACTTTGTGTGAACTGCGAAAACTGAAATTTTACCAGAATTCTTGGATTGATCAGTAGTGAATCCAATACTTCAAGTCAGAGGAAAGAACCTTGTTTTTGCCAAAAGTATCCCTGAAAACTACGATTATAATTTTAATTGGGCCCGTAAGGGGCTCTTGTCGGGCACCGCGGATAGGTTTCTTCTCATTCAGACACCGAAAATAATTTCCAGAACTACGCCTTTTTGATTGTCATTTTCAATTGACCAAAATGGGTAAAATATTGCAAGAAATTACTCTCTGCTGTCCTTTTCTCCCTTACGAGAGAGGAATGTTTATGTAATTTCATTTGAATTATCGCTACATGAACAGGCGCCCCCATACAGTCTTTTATAAAATGAAATGAACATTTCCATAATGTGATGGCATGAAGACCAAGGGCATCGTTGCTGATTTGAGGTTTTCGTAAATAAAAGTTCGGGGCAACTTGCCTTGGCGGATCCGAAGGGGGTGCAGGACGCCCTCTCCACCAAAATTTATTTCGGGAAATTTGTCCAAATAATTGATTGGGACGTCCCCCGTCCGGGAAATCCTGGATCCGCCACTGACTTAGTTCTCACTTCTGGGACAGCTCCTTGATAAGTAGCATCAGCAGACTGTAAATGAAGCAAAGCGAGGCACCTGCACTAGCTGATCCAGGATGAGGGAACGGGGTGGAGCCAGCAAAGCTCTCGCGCTTTTAATTGTCAAATGTGCATTATTCCACTGTTTTTTGGTATCGTTTCTTCAAAATTTGCAACTTACATTTAGACAGATACATCACAAAATATAAGGCAGTGAAAGTTTCACGAGGTGGCTCGTTCGCTCCCCTTCACTCTCCTTGGCAGCGGATGGAGGTGTATGCGGCGGAAGGTGGCGTATACTGTAACTTCCTTAATAATGGTCCAATTTTCAATCTGCTTACACCATTCGATTTGTCTCAGTCTCCTCTATCCAAATCACAGCCAGCCCTTGCTCCCACTTTTACACACCCCAAACCCTAGTATGGAATTTGCCCCCTTTGCTTGCTTTGGTATACAGCTCCATTTGCCTGTAACTTCCTTAATAATGGTCCGATTTTCAATCTGCTTGCACCCACCACCTGTGATCATAGTAATCCTGGGGGCAAAGGGGGCCAAGGGAGCAAAGGGGAGTGCATGGGCAAAGGGATTGAAGGGGTGAAGGAAGGATGAAGGGAGTGAAAGGCAGCAAAGGGAGTAAAGGGGGTGAAGGGAGCAAAGGGAAGCAAAGTGGGGCAAAGGGAGTGGAGGGAGTGAAGGGGGGCAAAGGTACTTCTACACTAGGCATCATATACAGCAGCATATGGTGGTATATACAGAGGCATATGGTGGCATATAGAGAGGCATATACAGAGGCATATGGTGGTGTATATGGAGGGATATGACAGTGTATACAGAGGTGTATGACAGTGTATACAGAGGTGTATGGCAGTGTATACAGAGACGCATACCATAACTTCTTTAATAATGGTCTGATCTTCAATCTGCTTGCACTGTTGGATTCATCTCAGTCTCCTCTATCCATATAACAGCCCTTGCTCCCACTTTTACACACCCTAAACCCCAGTATAGAATTTGTCCCCTTGCAGAACTAGGTTTTTAGGTCCCTACCACCTGCAACCATAGAATTCCTTAGGGAAAAGGGCGTGAAGGGAGCAAAGGGGTGAGGGGGTGAAGGGAGCAAAGGAGGGGTGCAAAGGAGTGAAGGGGTAAAGAGGAGCAAAGGGGTGAAGGGGGAAGGGGAGTGAATGGGTGAAGGGGAGCAAAATATATTTTATACTAGGTTTTAGGGTCCCCACCACCTGTGGCAACAAAAAGTTCGATTATAACATGCAGTGGTTAGGTGTCCCCACCACCTGCAAATAGAACCAACTATATGATTTGAGTGAATACTTCTTCTCCCGAAGTGCCAGTGAAGGTGCTTTTTCATTCACATTCACCAAGTTACAAAAGAGCCTTCATAGGTCCTCACCATGTGCCCAAAATTTCAGGGCAAAAAGTCTCAATCAACCACTAAGGTGACTCTAACGAGCCACCAATGATGAGTTTTTTTGGAGTGCAACACTATTTATACTGTTCTGGGGGCAAAGGGGAGTGAAGCGCATTGTATACTAGGTTTTAGGGTCCCCACCACATGCAGCCAAAAAAAGTTTGAGGTGTCCCCACCACCCACAAGTAGAATCTTCACCTCATATAGATTCACTGAGACACAAAAGGCCTTTGTAGGTCCCCACCACTGACCCAAAATTTTGGGGAAAAAACCATCAATCTACCACTAAGGTGACTCTAACGAGCCAGCAAATATATTTATTTCTACACAGAAGATGCTGGTTGTTTTTGCAAATGCTGTATTTCTTTGGTTGGGAATAAATCAGAGTTCTTAAGTAATCTTTTGACCCCCATCACCCCAAATTGTGAATGAATATGTGTATTCTCCGGTTTTTATGTGTACCTTTTATTGAAACATATTTAAAACAATTTTTGAAACGTTTATCTAACTTTATTCTAAGTTTATTTTAACTGACTTATTTCGGATTTTTCATTTTTAAATTCATGAAAAATAAATGAAAATTCAAATCAGCTCGGTGGAGCAAGGCTAAAAGACTTTGTCAAACTTAATTTATGTCACGTGAAGGGAAGTCAATATTTTCTGTAACAATTTTAAATTAGTGTCCTAAAATTCGTCATGTTATCGATATCGAGCTTTTGTAATCGATGTTTGAGGAATTCTGTTGGCAAGAAAGCTTGGTTTTTATTGTAAGATTCATACATTATTTACACACAGCTTTATTGTTAACCTACATGTTTATCTGTCTCAGTGGAAGCATGATCAATTGCCCCAAATTCTGATGGTAAGTGCCATGCAAGTTTTTTCAAATGAAATCAAACAGGTCTTATGCAGTGAGTTTACATTGCAAGATTCGCAGATACCACCACTATTGTGGGTACTAGTATGTCTGTCTTAAAATACATCAATCATGCTGTGGGAGGTTCAGCAAATTTGAACTTTTGCTATGAGATTAGTAAATTCATATCCTTTAAAAATCAATGGGAGGATGGTTTCAGAGCCTACCTTTGCACCATTCCCTTTTAAAAATCCAGTGATGTCATTTTCATCTCAGAAAATTATTACATCACAGTCTACAAACTGGTTCAAACCTGTTTAATTTCTACTTGGACAGTAGTCAGAATTTTCCGAACCTGTGAGTATTCTTCTGTTATTTAACTAATTTATAACTTACAAACTTGAAATATTGCCACATCTATGTTTGGATCACATCACAAAAACAGGATTTTATGCAAGAATTAATTGGATAGTGTACAGAGTTTATAACTTTATGAATGATAACTAAATTTTTATTTTAGATGTAGGAAAAGAAATAGAAATATCCCCATTGCTGTGCTCTACTGAAACGAAATTGTAAAGCAGATTTACGGAACGTTCTAAATGGTGTGTACGGTTCTCTGCTCCTGCCATTTAAATTCGAAACTACACCCCAACGAAGTAGTAGGCGCGGCTAGTTTATGTTTAAATTGAAAGAGTTTCTTAGCTTGATTCAATGATGTTTTTAGTTTAATATAAATCGTTTTGAGAAGATTGATTTCTAAAAGTGCTTTTTGCTCGAAATATTACCCTCTTTACCAATTCGGACCCTGTGTAAATTACGGCATCCTACATTTTGAGAATTAGCAATGTGAGTTTTGGGACGTCTTTGTGGGGTGATTACTCGCGTATACCGGCCAATTGAATCCCCTGTTTCACTCCTTTGCGGAATTAGTGAATGGAGTTGTAGTGTGGCAGACCACTGATTGGTTGGTCTCTAATTCCCAATTTTCTCCTGCTGGTATCGCATTGTTGGTAGCTCGTTAGAGTCACCGTGGGGGTTGGTTTTAGGTTTTTGCTCCAAAATTTTGGGCCCATTCTTCGCCCCTTTCGCACCCCTCGCACCAACGATCCACCCAGAGAAACGTTCACTACCTGATTTTTGTTTATATTATGTACAGGCAATTTGGTTGCAAAATGACGAGAAAACATGAAAAAAGCTTTTAGTAGTTGGAATTTGAATGCAGCGCAAACATAACTCAATTCTTTTTTCAGCTACACACGAAGGAAATATGGCTAAAGTACACATGCACTTGTAATTGGACGGTCTTAATTGCTCTTTTCTCCATGAACTTGCTGTTCTGATTCCTTGACAAACTGATTCGAAAGATCATGTCATCGAATTGCGTCACGATAAAGTTCATGCAATGCGACCTTTCTGTTTTTCAAGCGAGGGAACAATTTCAGTAAGAAAAATTGATTTTTCTTTGCTTTCAACCAATTTTACCGCATAAAGCAGAAAGTGTTCCCACATTGATAAGACCAAAAGTCACACAGTGGTGTGATGTGAAGAGATAATGATCAATCGACCATGTATGTCGGGTTTTGCTGAGCACAACTATTGGTAACGTTCCTGGTGGTCTGATGTGCGCTCACTTGGACTTGGGACTTTAGGCTTGCGAGGCAACTTATAACTGAACAATGTGAAGTGTACTGAGGCGTGTTCAACTACAAGTAGAGAAGACCAAAGAAGGAGAATTGTGTAACCTGAGCAGCAAAAGTAGATCAAATGACAGACAATATCTTACAAGCAGGAAACGAAGGTTTAATAGTGGAATCCAGAACTGAAACATCCAAAATGTCCAGAATGCAGTTTTCGTACGGTATCCAGTCTTCTAACTTCAACCAGACGCCTGTCATAGTTTTCGAAAGGGACTTCAATGAGGAAGTTTTCTACCAATGGATAAATCAAAACTGGTCCCTAAGTATGTGGTATTCAGCTGTTTACATTGTGATCATCTTTGGGGGACGGTACTACATGCAGAAGAGGCCACCATTTGAAATAAGACCTGCTCTAGCCTTGTGGAGTGCCATTCTCGGAGCATTCAGTATTTTTGGAGCAGCCAGAACAATTCCAGAAACAGTTTATGTCCTGAAGAATTATGGCTGGGACTTCTCCGTTTGCAGCCCATCTTACACAAAGGGTCCTACTGGCTTCTGGACATTTCTATTCACCATTTCCAAAGTATACGAATTAGGAGACACAATTTTCATTATTCTCAGGAAACAGAACTTGATATTTCTCCACTGGTACCACCATGTCACAGTTCTAGTCTATACCTGGTACAGTTACACAGAACACCTAGGTCCGGGAAGATGGTTCATCACAATGAATTATGCAGTGCATTCTGTTATGTACACCTACTACGCTCTCAGAGCTCTAAGAATAAGAGTGCCAAGGCAGATTGCAATGTCAATAACAACAATGCAGATTTTACAGGTAAATAATTGATTTTTAGATCTCCATGTTGTAATGCACCAAGTGAGGTTCATCGGAATCACACCATAATCAAAGTTGAATCATTCTTCAGTATCCAAAATGCTTAAAATGTCAACATTGTCAAGTTTGTTTAGTTGGTGAAAAAACTGATTATTACATTCAAATTGTCAGTTCAATTTTACTGTGCGATGTTTACTATGCTCAATCTAATTGTAGATCTGCAATCTCAAACATAAAAAAAACCAATGATCTTATTTTTCTTACGTTTTTAGTACTGTTGTTTTGACCAGTATGCTAAATGGTTGGAAATAGAACAGTTAAATCATAACAATCAGCAAGCAATTTATCATTTTTAAAACAGGAGCTTCATAACCGTTGCACCTTCTCTTTGTATTGTCAGATGATAATTGGCCTTTTGGTGAATTACAACGCATACCTCGTCAAGAGCAGGGGAGATTTCTGCCAGACAACTTACCAAAACTTGAAGCTATCCAGCACCATGTACGGCAGCTACTTTGTCCTATTTACTTACTTTTTCCTCAAAACTTACCTCTGGAAATCAGCTCCCAAACAACCGGAATACACGTCAATCAAAAAGGTAGACTGAAGAAGATCAACATAGCAACAAACGTATTACATATTTATTCATCTTTATTACATTTTTATTTGTAAAAGCTCATGCGTATTCCTATCTCCTACATTCATGTGCAGCATTTGAGAGTACATTTTTGAAAGGAAAACAATTCTTTGTAATATCTAACAATAATTGAGTTTTTAAGGAAAGCAATCTGAAAGATTCTGGCAGATCTTGCAGATTTAAATATGAGTTTTTACTCCTTGCTTCGTAAGGGGAAAGTTTGTAGATTGCAGTTTACTGTATTGGTCAATGATGTAGGTATGTAGGTTTTGAAAAATTAATGGGACTTCATGAATGGAGAAGATAATATCTCAATACAACAGAGTTATTACGCAGAAAAAGAAAACTGATTTTAATTTTCGTCATTGGTATTAGAAAGGTTAATTGAACTCAAGTTTAAAATTATGTGAAAAATAACTGATTGTATTTTTCGTTGCTGAAAAAAAGAGAATCTGATATAGAACTGATTGTAAATTTTGTCCTTGATATTATGATTAAGTTAAGTTTAAAATTGAACTTGAAACTTGAAATGCTAATTAAGTTTAAATTTATAGTTGACTTATTTTAGATAAAGAACACTTCACATGAAACTTTGCCATTAACATGTGGCACACCAGACATGTTCTGTATGAAAAATGAAAAGGCTTTGCATACAATACTGAAATATCACATCTTTTCAAAAATTGTTTTAATTGTTCAATGAATCCTTATGCTTGTATGGAGTTTTGTAGTTGACTGAACACATCTGATCAAGTAGATAACATTATTAAAATGAAAACAGTCCTGGTACTTGTTAAATGCTCACACCTACACTTCGCAAATGTCACTTGGCAATTATATAATCATTACATTATGACTACAAATGTCCCCAACTTCTGAATAGATTTGATGTGAAACTAAGATTGGTTTCAGGTGTTTTGAAATTTCAGGTGTTTTTTTTCCTCCTGGCAAACCCAGCTCAGTTAACTTTCCAAGTAATATTTGCCAAGTGCAGATGTTGCCTCAAACTGATGTCGGCTTGAATTCATTTGAAGTTTATTAAGCTATCAAATGACCACGAGGTGCAGACAAATCAGTTAACAATGGCCAGAATTGGACAACACCAAGTGAAGTTTAATAGACTCTTCCATCTCCATTCTAGTGAAAAATATTCTTCTCTATCAGTTGTATTTTCCTGCAATAAATAAAAAAATGTTGACCGTACGAAATTGACTTACAATTTGATTTTATTCCATTTACGGTGAATGTTACATGCAGTTAGGAGCATTGTACAATTTGTGATAACTACATTTCGTTCAAAGTTGTCATGTTCCGAATGAAATCATTGTGATCAAATGCAGAGTACAAGTCACAAAATCAAAATTAATCTTTTTTCCGGGCGAACAATTGGGTTTTGCTTAAAAAAACACAAATCTGGAATTTGTGTCCAAAATTTACATCGGGGGGTTTGAAAAATTTCAGCAAAAAATATACCTCCAATGGGAATTGAACTCAAAACACTGACCATCAAAGGTACAGAAGTCAGATGCTTAGTCCACTCTGCCAGCCAGATATATGTTGAATACCATGATCCTTAACTGAATTTTGACTCATGCATCACTTGACTTTTTGGACTTGGATCATTTCTAGATTCAATAAAGCATGACTTTATAAGGCAGCTTTATTTTTTTGCTGAAACTTTTTTAAATACCTCGATGTCAGTTTTGTACAAAAATATAAGATTTGTGTTATTTAGGAAAAACTCAATTGAATTTTTCAAACAAGTAACATTACTAATTTTACAATACAATTGAATAGCTAAACAAGCACTGGAGACCATATATGGTCATGAAAAAAAAGATGTGTCTGGAAAGTAAGCATTCTATTGAGTCCAACCCAATTCCAAAATAGTCTCACTTGGTAGATAACGGTTTGAAATGTCTTGGCGTTCTAAAGAATTTCATTCTAATTGCTCATTGAGTTCTATTTAACTGATTAAGTGGTCTTAAAATCTGAGAAAAATGACACAGATTTACAAAGAGATGTTGTAAATGAAGGCCAATTGCTAATTAAAACAAGAGAGTTCTCATACCGCCCGCGCTGTATCCTGGCCCGTAACTTTTCCTGGCTGGGGTTGGGGAGGTGGGTACCCTGTCCTGGTCCTGACAGGGGGAGGGACAGTGGGTACCCTGTCCTGGTCCTGGCTGGAGGGGAGGGGTAGAGCGTACCCTGTCTTTGTCCTGGTCGGGGAGGGGGAGGGAGTGGGGGTTTACCCTGTCCTGGTCCTGGTCAGGCGGGAGGGAGGGGTTGAGGAGGGTGGTACCTTCTCCCCACCCCCTGGTGGACAGACAGACAAACTCAAAATATTACCTTCCCATCGTACTTCGTACGCGGGCGGTAATAAAGACAGCGCCAGGGGTATGTTTAAATCAATAAAGTTGCATGCCAAAAAAAATTCCTTGAGAAACGATCATGATTTAGGGATGTACCTTGATCCTTGTCGGGTTCCGAAAATGCATGGGTAGCTATCAGCTGTATTATTTCTAAATTCAATCTGCTGTTCCCATTGATCAAAAAAAAAAAAAAAAAGGAAAAGAAAGAAAGAATAAGGTAAGCCATCTATTGTTTTCAAAACGAAGACGGTCCAAATTGTTTCGTCGTTTGGGTTCTTAAATCTGTTCCTTTTGAAATTTACCTTGAGAGTTATATCACATACAATATCTGGAACACATTTAGAGTCAAATAAAATAAACAGTTAAATATCTGGGACACATAGAGATTTAAATCCAAGAGACAAAAGCTAAAGTTCTCTCTATCTGTTCGCACATTTTCCCCGATTGGCTACTTTGGCTATCGCGCTTAATGCTAACGGTTGAGATTTTCCGTTTTTTGGTTTGTTACATTTGCCAAATTTTTTTGAAACATTGGTCTTCTTTTCTAACAAATACAGGTATAAGTTATGTACCTGTGTCCACATGGAAATATATATGTACCTGTGAAAAAAATTCAATAAACCAATACTGATAACTACTTGCATTACATCACAGACTTGCACACACGCGAGTTTTCCCTAAAATAGATCATTCTGCCAGAATTGTAGATCATTCTGCCAGAATTGTTTTGGTTCAATATATACTATTGGATCAGTTGTTGAATTAAAGATTCGCCAAATATTTGGCAAAGATTTCACAAGGCTTTGGTAAAATAATATTGAAAACATGATAAATATTTATCAAAATAATATTGAAT
>JBCAUG010558172.1:0-14654 GCA_038406175.1 Haplosyllis leylae | reverse complement strand
AATGTATATATTATAAATGTTAAATCTAATCCTTTTGTATTTTGAGAAATATTTCAGGTATATAAGGATTTAACATTCTTCATATAGGGCTCAAACTCGGGGAATTACAAAGACAAGATTCGAAAATGAAAATCATTTTCCAGATGACGCAAGTAGAGTTAATTATATTTCAAACAGCCTGAAATAATTATGTTATTCTAACTAAAACCATTGATTTATTTCATTCAGTTTGTGCATGTTGTCATCTTTGTATCGAAAACACGAATGCCGTTCACGCCACAAAACAAATGACAAAATAGTGGAGTTGCCGTGCGACACAGTAGTGCTGCATTGATCAGCCCTGTGTATGAATACGAATAAACCAACAACATGTATATCACACTAATCGATGTAGAATCCTTTTCAAATAGGAAATAATCTCGTGACGTTTGAACAAGGCAAAATTGCACTGATACATAACTGAACGCAAAACACGAAACTTGTTCCATACTAAATTAGTGTTATAAAGAGCAAAATATTTATCAACTGAAAGTTGGTGAAAAATTAGAGATTACCCAGCAATAACTCTAGTTTTAAACTTTGGAATGAGGTTTTAAACCTTAAATGACAAAATGGCGGAGGTTTTTAAAACCATAAATTTATGAGGTTTTAAAGCTTCGAATGAAGTCGGTGAATCATTAGAGATTACTCAACAATGACTTGGGTTCGAATGAGGTCGCCAGAAAACTAAAGCCGCTTAACCTGGACATCTAAATTGGGATATTACTCCCCAGATAAAAAAACTCCGTACAAATTATGTATCCACCCCGTTTTTTCCATAAAAAATGAACAGTTACCGATCCAAAAATATTCCGTGAAGAGCTTGCAAGTAATTCTTGTTACTTTTCTGCTGAGGTCTTTCCGAATAAATTTGTAAAGACTACTTCCAACCTGCTAACTGACGATCATGCAACATTTGAATGAACTTTCGTAATGAACCAAAAATCCCAAAGGTCTATCGGAACTTTTCCATGTAAGTTATTTAATGAAGAGCCTTATAATTAATTAGACCAGACAAATCTCAAAGGAAAACTAAATCTGCTGTGAGATTTTTCCTGTATTCAAAATTCTATTCGTTAACCGCTCAAGATAAATTCAGTTCCGTGGAACATATAATATAAACTTGGAATTATCGTATCACGAAAGTGTCTCTTTTAAGCGCATTAAAATCTGGTCTGTGCATTGTGAATGTGCACTGATGCAGAAATTGCGACGGATTTTTAACAACCGTTGTAAGGTTTTCAGAACTCCCCCTCCCCGTTTTCGCAAGCCCTCCCTCAGCAAGTTTACAGATGGTGGGACCCTACTCCCATAGACAAACAATGTAAATTTACAGATGCCTTTGGCTGTACGTTTACAGACGCTCAAGCATCTGTAACATTGCCAGTAAATTAACATTGTTTGTCTATGGGAGTAGAGTCCAACCATCTGTAAAGGGAGGGCTTGCGAAAACGGATATTCTGAAAACATTACACCGTCACTTTCGGATACGTTTTTTGCAGGTTATTTCAGTAGCTTGCCAGTTTCGTTCTCAGTGTATAATTTAGCCCCTAAACAGGTCGCTGATAGTTGCGTTATTTTCTAAAGAAAGGTTCGTGAAATTCACGATCAGTGGTCGGGAACATTCTGTTACAAATATTATCAAGAAACATAATTGTTTGAGACATAATGTCTTAGAACGTGGCACAGCTACAGCAAAATGATAGATTTTCTACATTTCAAAATGGATGAATAAATACTGAACCAAAACGAGAAGAATATGACGTCTTGAACAAAATAATCGCGCTTTTGTAATTAATATTTTAACAGGAAAGTAACAGGTAGCTGAGCCAATTTCTCCAAGCGAAAGGCTTGTGTTGTGGTATTGACTATGGAGACAAATATACAAACTTTATTGTCTAATTAGATCAATCGATATGTAGTGCGAAGGAAATAACAAAGGTTGTGGATTGTAGACATCCGTGGAAGGTAGAAATCCATATTTTGTGATATTGTATGCATGTATCTAATTTTCATTGCAGTTTTTAATACTTTAGAGACTGATCACGTAACTGCCATAGTCTTAGCTGCCATTGCTTCGTTAAAATAATAATTTCCAAATTAGCAACTGTTATTTTGAGTAGATCATAAAATTCTGACTTAAGTTTTACAATGATCATCCGTGAGAATTCGTTTTAGATTTTCATGTGCCTGGAAGAAACCATTACCATACAATGAAAATCATTAGACTAGAACAAGAACAGAAGCGGTGGGAATTAAAATTTTTATGGCTCAATAGTGGCTCATCCATTGGATATAATTTTTAAATGAAACATTCACAATTACTTACTATTAGACATATCACAGAGCCTTGGTGACCTTCAAATACTTTCAGAGGTTCTCCTTTTTGTATGTTCCAACTTCTTATCGTTTGGTCCGTAGATCCGGTGAAAAGAACCTGAAATGCATCAAAAAATGTTTCAATGAAGGATTTCACCAACAAACATAAACATTGTTAAAGAAACTATCAATAAGAAGCTGAGCTGCATATTTTTAGTTCGTTAACTAATCAAATCCTTTACTAGTGAAGGACCTATGAGTTTCTACCCATGAGTTTCACCACAACTCCCTTTTATCTCCTATACCTATATCTCCATGCCTTCATCTTCGTACGGATTAGATTATTACGATGCCGCACATTTTCTGCATGCAAAAATTTGCTATTCAGAATCTCTTTCCACCAAGAAAATTTTTCCACATTAGGTAGTTTTCGCGAGTGATCCAGCTCGAAGCACAATACTTTAAAACCTATCCTATTTCTTGAAAAATTAGAATATTTCGATTTGCTACTCTTACCTTTCCCAGTGGATCGGTTGCCATGCATGTGATTGGGCCGCCATGGTCTTTAAAGGTGTTGAGGCACTTTCCAGTTTCGAAGCTCCAGGACTTGGCTGTGAAGTCTGATGATCCGGTTATGAGGATATCTTTGTTACCGTCCCAGTCGTACCCATTGGGGTCATCTATGTCTTCTTCTTCGTCAGACGGTAAAAATACTAGAGGATACACACCCCGCTTGTGACCAGAGAACACCCGTATGCATTCACCTAGACATTAAAACACAATTTACGTTACAATATTCCGAAAATCGAATCCAACATGGCCTGGAGAGGGCAACTACTCTTTGCAAATATTGCCCTCCTTTATTTCATTCTGTGTTTTCGGTGTAAAAAGTAATAAACCCAGATATTCACATCCACGTCTTTTTATTAAAAATAGTGGATTTCAACGCAGTCAAGGAAATTGCAGAATATGCCACGCACAAATTCAAAGGAAAATCTTTAAAAGCTGTGTAAATAATGGCAATAATGTGTAAATTAATGGCATAGAATTCATGTAAACTTTTATCTATTTAATTCCGTTAAGTTTTCAAAATTACAAAGAACGTAAACAAAACAGCACCTGTATCAAAATCCCAGCATCTCGCTGTTCTGTCGTAGCTTGAACTGAAAATGAAGTCGCCTGTGCATATTATCCTGTTAATCAGTGAATTGTGTCCTCTGAAGATAAACACACAGTCACACGTATTAATGTCCCACTTCCGGATCGTTTTATCCGCACTTCCGGTCAGAACGAAAGTGTCTTCAATGAGCGCGGCGTTGATGTAATCGTCGTGGCCTTTGAGGATTCCGATGCACTCGCAGTGCGGTGTCTTGGTGCTCCACAACCTCGCAGTCTTATCTTCCGAACCCGTCACCAGAACCGAGCCATCCTCACTCAGTGTCATGCAGTTGATACCTCCTGTATGCTCTGCATATTCTTCCAGCAGGTAGTTGTTCTGTTTGTTTCCACCTTCAGATGAACTGCAGTTGCCCATCTCAGTAATTTATGTACTATCGAAGAAAATTAAAATTGATTTTCCTCTGTCGTGAGTGATTTCTATTTTCTGTTTAGTAGAGTTTATCAGCTACGAAAGAATGGGTCGGTATCTTCATTCATTGTTCTTGGTGCTGTAAAGAAATAAGTTATGGATAATCTAGAATTTTTTAGGGTAAGCGATGAAGATTTAGAACATGGAGGGATATACATAAGTAGATATTGAAGTGGTGGTGGACATGACAACAGTGATGGAAAAGGGATTCTGAAAACGTTTTGCTTGACTTTTATGTCCGTAAATGGCCCACTTGCTGTGAGGACATATTTTCAGGTAAATTTTGGCTTCATGGTGGAAACTCTTGCCCTCAGACCAAAGTTTATCCCATCAACAATGCAATGTCGTTTCACAGACCAAACTTCCCGCAGGTCTATAACTCTCAGTAACAATGTAAGGTTACATCCAAAAGCCTCTTCCCATCACTAAAGTTTCTAAAACACTGCCGTTGTTTGCAACATCTACGCAGATGTTCTAGTAGCCGTAAACCATGAAGATTATTGTTGGGAATCAGCCACCAATGTGACTTTGCACTCGTGATATTTTTTGTTTTGCGATTTGAAATACAGATATCCTCCCTGTTTGTTCTGAACCTTTTTATTTGTTCCACTTATGGATTTTTGGAAAAACGAAGTGTCAAATATGAACATTTCCGTTTGTGGAATTTTCTTACTTTCTATTTACAAGTTGAAAACCCCGCATGTTCCGACAACCCTTTTAGTATATCTGCAGCCTGATTTAAAAAGCCTTCAATCGAGTTTTCCGCTATCAACACTTGTTATTTGCTGTAGATTCTCATATGGAATCTTATTTTTACAATGACTTCTCAGCTCATTCTGAATAAAGGTGTGAAAAACAATGTACCGGAAGTGGTAAGTTCACATGGATGGTACATTTCTTTAAAAAAAATGGAGGAAACAAGTCCTTTTTGTGGGGCCACTGTCTGTCCTGGATTTCAAAGCCAGGGTAGATCCCTTACTTGCATGCTTTCTTGCCTACCTGTAATTGATTCCTTAGATTCACCTCTGGTGCAACACCTGCTGACCTCTTGGTAGCCAGCCTGGTAGCTGAGCCTTTCTGACCCACGCACTGCAGACTTGTCCACAGGCATTTGTGGGGCTCGAATCCACGGCCTAGCATTGACCAATTTAAAACGAAAAAATCGAATAATACTGGTAAAATACAAAACCAAATTTCATCATAAATATGATTTGGTTTTTATTTATCAGTAAATTATGTGTATTTACCGGGGAAAGCTATATTCTCCATTAAATTCTCATATTTCGTGAAAGCAAACACAAACCTATATTTCATTTTATTTTCACCTGCAATGGGAGCACTGTGCATCATTAAATATTCAAGCTTAATTGATGTTGAGAAGATTTATGTTTGCTTCACTTCAGATATTTATCTATCGCCCTTCCGCGCGGATTTAAGCTCTGTTTACACTCAACGTCTGCGTTTGTTTCAACGTCAATGTTTGCGTCAAGTTTTATATTGAATGAATGGTTAATGGTTGGAAGCCATTCTCTGCATCAATGTTCTGCCACCATTAAGACAACGTTAAAGTTAATGCAAACGTTGACGTTGACGCAAACGCAGACGTTAAGTGTAAACAGACCACTTTTCTTTGTGAAATAAGAAGGTCACGGTTACAAGTTATTTTGGGAAATCTAATGACAGTTCGCAAAAAGTGCTGTGCGATTTGCCCAACCTCCTTCTTCCGTCTTACGACTTCAGTACTGGGTAAATAACAGAACGTATAATCCACGGAAGTAAGCCGCAGCTTAAGCTTCTCTTTCGCGCTGTTGCTCAAGTCTATGATTTTCAGGAGAAAGCAAAAGAGCCTACAAATGATCCAATGATTCTTTCAAAATTACAGACAAGACAACCTAACGATTTTTTCTAACATTCTCCTCATTTCCCGACAGGGGAACACGAACTATTGACGGCGAGAGGGACACGCCCCTCGGGCCAAAATTTCTTCTTTTTTATGCAGTTTTCGGGAATATTGGTCAAATAGTATGTTAGCAACCCCCTCCGGGGTTGGCGCCGCCTCTGGAAAATCCTGGATCCGCCACTGCGAACTTCAAAAACTACATGAAACGCAAATAAATGGAGGGCGTCCCTTGCTCCCCCCCCCCACAACTTTGGATCTGCCAATGGTTCTCCGGACCATCCCAAAATATGTTACGTGAAAAGATTTTGAGATTTTCTGCTGCGCTGCTGGATAACAGTATAATTACACAGCTACATTGGTGATTCCAGGTGACTTTAATTACAACAGAATGACAATGCACAACCACAACAAGAAAGTCCTCCTGCGCGACCGCCAGAGGTGTACCGCCCGCGGCGTAGCCAGTCCCTGGAGGGGGGGTACCCCTGTGCAGCCAGGATCAGTGTCAGGACTACCTCCCCACCCTGTGGGATGACCAGTGACAGGACTAAGGGTAGCCCCCTGCTAACAGACATACACGTGTAAAAACATAACCTCCCGTCGTAATTCCGTACGCGGGCGGTAAATACACCTCCGTTTATTGCTATTGTGAGTAAAAGGATAGCTTGATAGTGGCCTTTGAAGGTAGAGAGTATCGACGTGGGACGGCATTAGATTTGCATTTCCTCGTTTAAATTTATTGATTCTGTCATTGAGGGAAATTCAGATCAATGCGGCCTTTGTGACGGTCCTATATATCGAATAAAAAATCTGTTTTCGTCAATCACAATGCTTTTTGGGGCCAGTTGTTCCTTACACAAAACATCATCATGTAGCAGCCTGTGTTGTAAAATACATAAATCTAAGTGTTAATGTTCCTATTTTCTTGAACCAAAAAAGGAACTTGTGTAAAAAGGGGGGAGTAAAAAACTCGGAAGAGGAAGCAATTTAAGAATTGCGTGTTTCTTGAGTTACCTTGTTCGAGAGTCCTCGGGTAATTCTGACGGGAATTGGCAATACATTCAGGTTCTCTAAATTGTTCAAGTAACCAGCCTCTTTCTTGGCTAATTAATCAAATCACAGGTTTTACTTTCTTTGGAGACGTTCAGTTTTCTGTTTTTATTTGTTCAGACCATCATCTTATTGATCCGATTTACGTGTTTTTTTTTACATGACAATCAATTCATTAATAATTAATAATTCGTGGATTCTAAGAATCCTACATGTAGATCCTTTGCTACGAAGGATACAAAGGTTTAATCATCAAAGGATTTCAAACCATCTCGTAATCCAGCATTATAATAATAAGAATTAAAATGCATGTGTGAAGTGGTATTTTCAACCTCAACAAATAGCTGTAGCCTTGCTGATTTGCATCGCACCGTACATTTTACTGCGGAGTCAAAGCATCCATGTGAAAATAAAGTTAATTCCATTTAAAGACTCGTTCACACTGAACTGCGGCAAAGGAAATATTTTTTCCTTCAAGAATGGGTAACATTGGTCTCTATGGATCTGTTCACATGGAGACCTACGGCAAAGGCAACAGCAAAGGTGTCGTCATCAATTGGGTTCTATGACAAAGTTTCCTTTACCTTTGCCGCAGCTCAGTGTGAACGAGCCTTTAGAAAGTGTAGTCGCGCTGATAATTTGCACACATTTTAAAGGTTAAAACTCCCAGTCCCAACATTGAGTTGTCTCACTGCTTAGCCCCCACAACTGAGGAATTATGACTAATTAACATATTTCAATGTAATGACATATTATCAAATAGAATCCATTACTGTTTAACTGTCGTCTATATTCACAGAAGTCAGTAAAAGTATTAAGTTTGTAAAAATTTAGCTTAAGTGAATAATTATGATATAGGAAAACAATATACTTAACATTTAAGACATGTCTTTGAAACAGTTAAAATCATTTGGTTTCATAATATTTACAAGGTTTCTATACATTTATTGTCTTGTACAAACCCATTTTACGATAAATCTAAAAACAATACCCCTTAGGTGGCATTGCCTTCGCAACATGAAATAAAAATAAAATTCCTTATCTTCCTTCTTTTGAAGCCATTTTTGGAAGACCAAAATAGAACAGAAATATCAACTGAATGGATTTAAACTGTCCTCAAATGACATCCATAAAACAATGAATTTAAACTGTGTCATGATTGAAAACAACACTGAATATATAAGCCAGTAAACTTCTTATTTTCAAAATGACAGTTTTATGTACATACATTTTACGTAACGTAATCATCCTTTGTATTGCTGCGCTCATGCTCCGATCGACACGTCCAACTTTTTTTGTACTCATGAAATTGATTTTATGTCAGTATCCTAGGAACAGAGAAGAAGTACTTAACTTTTGCTGATTTTTAAAACATCAAAATAATACCCCCAAATACAACGAATTCATGTTTTGTCTCCGCTTGCCAAATTTTTGGATCAATCGACACGCACATATTGAGACAGATAATCATGTTGTATTTGTTTAGTATTTAATAAATCTTGAGTTTGGTAGTGGTTAACCTTTGGTAAACTTTGTTTTTATTTGTTCACGTTTACACAAAACTTTTGTTTTCATTGAGTACACTATTGCCTTGAGACGGCAAGAGATTTTAGTCCTAATTTTTTTTTTTTTTTACCGCCAGTAGGGCGTTTGATTTTTCGCTATCGCGCGTAAACTTGTTGTGGTTTTAAAAATTGTTTGAGACTTTAAGTGATGCATATAAATTTTGCCTCAGGTGTTCACGACAGTTACAATATTTCATTCAATGACATCAAGTATTCTGAAAGTCAGAAATACATGCACAGAAAATTACTCAAAATACTTACAAAAGATTGATTTCTGTCTCAGTATCACGTATCTTCAACACTACAGTAAGAAACAGACAGAATTATGTAAAATGCATTGAAAAAAAAAGATTTGCAGCTTATTCCATGTTTTATTATGAAGTTAGTTCAAGTAAGGTTTAAGAAGGAGGTCCCAAAGGCAAGTCATGCACTGTAGACTTGGCTCTGTGCTTCAAAGGAAGTGATCTGTGAATGACCATCCGACCTCAAGCTATTTCAAGAATGTTGTGACTAACATATATAACTCTTTTTCTACAAGTTAGAGTAAACTTCACGTTAAAGTCTTTAAATTGGGGTTCCAAGATTATTCAAAATTGCCAGTTTTCAAGGAATCTCTTCTTTTTTAAAATGGAAGCAGAAATAGTTTCCTGTTGGCCTCTTTTTCACTCAGAACTAAACATTTTGATTATTCGTACAAACATTTGGTTCCGCGCAACCATTCTATTTACAACATTGCAAGGAACAATGGGGTCTGTCCGCTGATTATCAAATAAAACGCATTTAGTGCGTGTAAAATTCTGAATTTGTTTCCACCTTTTACAAATCTGTAGCATTTACCCCTGATTTATGTTTCAATTATTAAAAATCTTTTAATACTGATGTGGACACCTGTGAAGTATTTGGGTTTGAATACACCCAGTGAGATGGATAATTTGCGAATAACAACCATGGCAATAAAAACAGAAAGTCAACTCACTTAACGTTATCATTTGAGTCATCACCCCCATCAGTGATAGGCGCATCTCTGTCGATGGCGTTCGTGTCAGATTTCTCAGTATTGGATGTATATTTATCAGTGTTAATGATGTCATTTTGTTCAGTGTTGGATGTATCTCTGTCAGTGTTATTGATGTCCTTTTCTTCAGTGTTAGGTACACCTTTATCGCTCGTAATTGTATCATTTTCTTCAGGGTTATTTCCGTCATTTTGTTCAGTGCCAGGAGCATCTTTGACCGTGTCACTGGTATTTTCAACGGCGACCGTATTTTCCCCTGTGTTGTTGTTGTTTGGGTCGAAGGATTTGGTGAAGACGGGTTCTGCAAAGGGCTTTGATGCTCTCCTTTCTGCCGCTTCAATTATCTCCCGTTTTAGGTCATCATTGCCATCATTGTCTGAGCCAAAGACAGGAGGGGAAGTGGGAGACGAAGGCCGCGGGGTCCTTGCTGCAACAGGCACAGGTCCTTGAGGCTTCTCACCAGCTGAAACTTTTCTCTGTTCAGCGCCAAGCTTATCCTGCCTCGATTCGACTTGTACAGTTTGATTGGTATCAAAATCTGTATCAATAAGGTATCTATCCTTTGAGGCAGTACTGCGGTTACTCGCATTGAAACTGACGGGTTTCCACCCTACAGGACCCTGTAACAGCTTTCGATAGAAATCCCTTCTGTAGAAGGTAGGCATTTCTTTATCAGGCACCACTTGATTCTTTTTTGGCTCAGGTTTCGTACCAGATACAGTGGAAGTGGTTGTGGATGTGAAAGGTGAGGTCCGTCCAGATGAAGTGTGGGAAAACGGTGGTGTAGTGATCGTTGGAGTAGGCTCATTAAGGGAAATGGGTGCAATCGAAGGTGGTGGAGGAAGAACTGCTGGAGGTTTGGGAGCTGCAATCGGTGGCGGTGTTGGTGATGCGGGAACTGCTGCTTGAATAGGTGGAGGTGGGGGTGGAGGAGGAGGTGCGGCTGTTTCTGGAGTGCTTTGTTCAAATGTCGCAGGCACTACCTTGGGCTGGAACTTAACAGGTCTAAAGTTCGGTATTGGTGATGTTTGTTGAGAAGATATACTTGTCATGGATGTGTCCACGGTCAGTGGTGTTGTAGGTTGTGGTTCATAAGCGATGTTAATTGTAGTTCCTTTATTACCAACGGATATCTCACTGGGAGGTCTGGCAGGCTGCTGTGGTGGAACATAGGCAGTGTAATTTTGTGTACCCGTTTGTGGGTACACTGGCATCTGTTGTTGAGGAGGGACTGGCCACTGTGGAACCATATACGGCACCATCTGTGGCATACCAGGATACATGGCCATGGGCATCATTGCAGGTAAACCATTTAGTGGGAATGGAGAAGGATAAGATGGTGGAGTTCCATTGGAAATGTATCCGCTGTCTTCTAACTTACTGTTTCTTTTCTTGTGTGCAGGTTCTTCCGGACTTTCAGTTGATTCACTCAGGTAATCATCATCTTCATCACTGTCATAGATTGGATTTGTTCTCATTGCATTATCCCTTCTACTGATAAGTCTGTCCAGAGAGGAATAATTGTCTCTGTTGGACGATGTCTTCATCGGGCTGCTTACCGGTAGATCATCAGAATTATTTGAAACCTGTCTTCTAACAATTTGGAACTGCATCTCAGCTCTCAGTTGTTCTCTTCTTTCTATCTCCCTTTGTATTTCCTCTGGTGTCATGCCCTCTGTATTCAGTGATTTCAGAGGTTCTGCAGATTCAGAACCAAGTTTATCCACTTTGGTTAAAGTATCTTGTCGTATGTGTTTGCCATCGGTGGTAACGATAACTTTATCAAAGTTGGGTATCAGCATCAGTTGGCCTTTGAGAGGGTTGTAAGCATAAGCAGGCTTTGTTTCGATGTGATGAATACTAATGGGACCTTGGGGAGCTGGATCATAGTTTTCTGCATGATAAATTTCCCATTGAGGATCATTCAGTATGTCTTTCAATTTGTTTTTTCTACCAAAACTTCTTCTCAACGATCCCCATGCGTTCTTGAATGATTTCTTGATCTTCTTTCCCTTCTTATTACTTCCTTGCCTGGAACTTGCTCGGCTAGACCCCGGTCCTTTTTTGTAATGTCCCTGAATACTTTCCACTTCACTTGTATTTTCCTGGAAAACAGGGAAGAATGTGGGCATGGTTGCATTTCTGGCCGTGTGTTGCCGAACTGTGACCGGTCCATCCAAAACGTCATCCACCAAATCCTGTTCAGGAACCCAGTCTTTCGTTTCATCTTTTTTAACTGCGCTGGCAATACTCGTAGCAGGAACAGCTGTGTACAGCACCCTGTTTTTATCATTTTTCCTCATTCGAAGAGATCCAGATTTCCTTCTCTTCAGGTATTTCTCAAACTCCGCCTTGAGTTCTTCTTGTAGTTCATCGGAAAGGGTAGGTTGATCTTTTGAAACTTTTCCTTCTCCATTTTCTTTAACATGGCCCAACTCAGATTTTCTTAAAATCGGTTCCACGAAAGGCCTCTTTGCTCTTTCTTCAGCAGCTTTAATAATTTCACGCTTCAGTTCTGTGTTGAGGCGGTCTTCAACAGGAACTTTACTTCTGGCAGGGGGCTCAATGTTTCCTTTCTTTGCTCTTTCCTCGGCCGACTTTATTAGTTCGTCTTTGAATTCCGCAAATGCTTTCTCGTGGTCTGTACGCTCAATGTATTCGGGTTCGTCTTTGTAGGAAACTTTCTTCCTGATTGAACCTGACATGGACGAGGAAGAAGAAAGAATGGAAGAAGGCTTGGGAGGTACAGGAGGAGCATTGTATCCTTCATAATCAGCTGCAGGCTCGGGTGGATATGGGATAGAAGTTTCAGTATGAGGCTCGGATGGATATGGTGTAGAAGGTAAAGCAGGAGGCTCGGGTGGGTGTGGGGGAGAAGATTCAGGTACAAATGGGGTAGAAGGTTCAGGAGTAGACTCGGGTGGTTTCGGAGTAGGAGGTTCGGGAGCTCTTCTCTTTTTCTTTCCCAGTATTGGAGAAATAGGAGCCTTTTTCTTGTTGGGTTTTGCGTAACCATTTTTAACCATAAGTGGACCAATGTCCTGGATACTGACATTGGAGTTTCTATGTCCATTTTCGTAGGCATTTTCCTTGGGAGGATGAAGAGTTTCTATTTTACTCAGAGCATATTTCGGTGCTCTTGCTTTAGATGATTTATATTTGCTGCTGAAGACAGGACCATCCATAAAAACTCCCCTGGCTCTCCTGGGAGGCGGTGGAGAGTGGTGGCTTGACACCATGGTCGTTAGAGTTGGCTGAGTGAATTGACTGGGACTGTAGCTGCTTCCAAGATTGCTTCCCAGATCAGATGGACCAGGATTTGTGTAGGTAATCCATCCACCCCTGTCTTCGGGACCTCTGGGACCGAAATGTTTACTGAAAAGTTGTGTGGAAGCACTAGGCCCTCGAGATGGGCCTCCAGATCGCCACCCAACCATGATAAAGTCCTTCTCAGTTGAACAGTTCTCCAATGTTCATCGTTTTCTGTTGGAAGGAAAAGCAAATGAACACAAATTACATTGTGGCGGAAATAAATGTTTACGCAAGTCACAGTCAGGACCTGCGCTGAGGTGTTTTGGTGCAGGCTGACAAACAAGTTCAACAGTTCACTGATGTTAAGAAAAATGTATACAGGTTTTCACTTCGTACCTTCACTGAAGTATTTTGAATCAAATAATGATTATTAACTGCACAGTTTTAGAGTGAAATATGTTTCATAAGTCTTTTTAAGTGACTCTGATATCAAACCTAAGTTTTCAGGAAATTACATTTAAAAATAATAAAAACTCACGTTAAGTTATCCAATTGTGTTGAGTTTTTGTTTTCAGTGCGTACAAAAAATTTCCGAAAACTTTGGTAATTATCAAAATGAGCAGACGGAATATCCAAAAATTCACCATGAATTCAGAAAGAGGGAACCATAAGGAAGAGCTGCTGCAGATCTAATGGTATTGCTGAGAATGTTCCCACAATTTTAGAGGCTAGTCATTTCAAGCATGAATGTCACATAGAAGCTAGCCAAGCCTTAGACCATTGAAACTACATGCTCTACTAAACTCACGGCGATGGCTGGAAGAGCCCAATAATGATCGGTTTGAAAGTAGTGTACCAGTGGCTTGGCAGTAAGATCTATGTGTATTTACAGGCGATGAAGTTTTTCATTCACGGTTAAGCTTCAATGATCTCCGTGGTCTTCGATGCGTGCCATTTACTTTACACCCGTTTGGGACACACTAGCATTGTTATCCATGACAATATCTGAAATGTGCCACCATGGTCCATGTATTTTAAGCAGAAATCAACGTCATGTCAATTTATACTCATGGTTTAGCAAACTCACAGTAAGTTGTCTGTCATCAACTCAAACGATTTCAAAAGTACTTGTTTGGCAGCTTTCTTATTTCCTGTGACCTTTTTCTTAATCCTTTAACGTCACCACCAGAATCTCTACTAACTCCGGGTCCCACACGAACATCTGCATGAAGCTGTTATTTTTTCCTAGACCGTCTTTGCACATGCATGTGTCGTTGTTCAAATTATTGAGGGCAACTCATGAACAATATTTTAAAGATGGAGTTATAATATGCAAGCATAGATTTGGAGACGATGTGAGACACCTGTCAATTCTCCTTATGGTAAGAAAGTTTTTGTGTCAGCTTCGCCCTCTGCCCCAGTGTCAATGAAGAAACCGGGCCAAGAAATATAGTACTATTTTCCAACCAATTTGTCCTCTTATGACTACAACTAATTATTTGAATTTATTTTACCTGCTTCTTTGCCAACAGAACTTTACAAATGTATTGCGTGTCTTCCGCCATGACTCAGTGAAAATACCTGGCTTGTATGCGTGCATGTGAAAAAGTACAAAAGTAAATTTATCAAACCATCAACATCTTGGTTAACATCTGTAGCAATTGATATTCTCTCTTTTAAAAATTCTGAATTCAAAATTTTCGACTTTTAAGTTCAAATATCAGCTTTTGTTGTTGTCGCAACAAACCACCAGAAAACATTCAGTAAATCACATATTGTCAACCCAGAAACCAATGCTCAAAACTGCCTCTTTTTGTGGTTTGAGAATGGAAGTTAAGTTTTTTTCCATTTTCAGTTACAGGTTGGGCACGGTTAAATCGAAGTCTTTCGTCGGCAAGGTTTTACTTCGAATTAAGTGGAAATTCGAAC
>JBCAUG010558061.1:0-14654 GCA_038406175.1 Haplosyllis leylae | reverse complement strand
GCTAACAGCAGGAACTTCTCAGGTAATTGTGAGGAGATAAACTGATTCTTCTCCCAGGATCTCCTAAATTGCATTTTTGATGCTTTGGTGATACTTTTAGATCCTGAGGAGGTAGAGAACCAGGTTGACTCCTCTTGCACAACCTGTTACTAAATTGTCACTTTTGTTGTATTTCTGTAATTTGTACAACTAGATGTAAGTTGGTAATTTGAAGTCTACATTTGTACTATTGTATTACAGAGTTTCTTAGCTGCACCTTAAAACCCTGAACTGAATCCTAATTGAAACATTCAATGTAAGGAGGTTCCATTCTGCATCCTAAACCTTGAATCAAGCCATATCTGCATCTTAAAGGAGATGACCTAATGTGCATCATTTGAACCTGTATTGTATTGTATGTGAAACACAATTATATCTTTGCATTCTGGATTGCATGAACTCCTCAAGACCCCTCAACAATGTGTTCACATGAACTATTGATTAACTGTGTTTTGGAAGGTGTTCCAACCTCTCACATCGCTAATGGGATTTATATAATGGGATTTCTGGGATTTATATCAAAGTTATTGGACAATCAACATCACCTCTCCAGATTGTATTTGCTGAACACCCTCTTCTGTGTCTACATGTTAACCAGTCTTAGGAGCAACAATAAAGACTGTACATTATCTGAGTGTTTATGTTCTTCATCATGCAGGAAGCAGCCCCCTTAGAAGTACAACCCCTCAAACAGTAGTACAGCCAGCAGCTCCTTCTCTTTCACAAATAGGTCCAGTGCACAAACTAAAACCCATGAACAACAGCTGTCACCCCCTGAGATTAAACTACTCCTGCTCTCCTCACTGACCTGGCGGACACTCAATTCTGACTGGAGTTGAGTTTTACTACACAAACCAAGCTAGTGTAAATATTGGTGACAGACTCAATATACATTCATATAAACACATATATAGATCCACAGTGGCCCATTAACGTTTCATGTAAACAACAATAAAATATATTGGATTGTAGAAATCGATAAGATGTAAATTCTAATTTGGGAAAATAACGTTATTAAAACTATCAGTGTTAACATCCAGGTATTGTCATACCCTTTCATTTTACGCGTTGTAAAGACACTACATTAAATGACAGATATAAAATGCAATTTTTAAGAGTTATCACAATTCAAATATTGTGGGTAAGGATTATTTAGGATTACTGACCATTGATAGAATGTGTGCACTTCATCAGACAATTAATACCTGTTATAGACTTGTCAGATCATTAAGATCTCACAGAAATGCTTATCGTGAAAAACTAGAATCCACAATTGCCCTTAAGAATACGTGTTTTGCACCATGTACCCAGGAATGGTTGAAAGGTTCTTTTCCTTTTGTCTGTTGAAGCAAAAATTATCCTAATAAAAGTTATTACGCTCACAAGATGACAAGAGCCAGCACATTGCACAAATACAAATTACTGTGAGATGATATGATGAATTACACCTGATAGATCTATGTAGAATCTTTTGTAGATCTTTGTTGGACATCTTTTTTTGGACATCTTCACCTCATATTGTATTGTATATTCTTTATAATAGGCCTTTTAAATTGAACGCTAACTTTTCAGACTTGTTTTTATCAGTGATATTGACACTTCAAAAGTACTAAAATCCAAACTAAAAATCAGTTTAAAATATCATCATGGCAGACATCTGTTTCCTTCTCCTTCTCCTTCTACTCATTGACGCAAACAGAATAAAACTGTTTATTTTAAATAATAATCAAAATATAGCTTTGGAAATTTGTGCTGTTATTTTCAATGCTAAGCATAATGGCTATGATCATCAGGATAATCTTGAAGTCTGCTCAATTGTCCAAGGGTGGAGACAGAAATAATTTTACTGGACGTCATTGTTTTCAAATTTTGATTGAAATTAGGTAGATTAGATTGTGTCTAGTTCGAAATTGTTTGTTTGTTACATTATTACATAATTACTTTGGTAATTTGAACAACTGCCGTTGGTTGTTCACTTCAAAAACGACATTGACAATGTTGACATAGATATCAGATGTGCCTACCACTTTGTATTTCAATGTTTAGCAATTAATCAGTATGTAAGGGAGTTTGTTTCATCAAACTTTGTGGATGATTTAGATTCAGTGAAATGGGTGATGATAGGTATATATGTCAGTTTTATATTGTTTACGAAAAAGTCCTTTGAAACGAAAATCTTGAAAATGACAAAGAAAATGAAGCTGCTTATCACCTGCAACGAGGGAACGTCAGATTTGGTCAGTTATTGTCATTTTTGTCATAAATTGAGATTGTTTATTTTTACATGCATGGAAATTTCTTTGCATTTTTTTAATTTTAATATCTGCTTGCTTTAATTAGCTGGGATTCTACGTCATCCTCTGTTTGGTGTAGTAGGTTTTTTTTCCGCAATAACACAAATCTGACATTTTTACAAAATTGACATCAAGGGGTTTCAAAAGCAGCAAAAAATAAAGTGGCCTCGCGTTTTGAAAAGTGGTTGTTCATTTTCTCCACGTGGAACAAACTGGTTTTTTTCCGTTTTTCGGTTTGTTAAATTTGTCAAATTTAGTCAAATTAAGTACCTGCTGTGTCAAAAAGGAAATATGTACCTGTAAAAAATCTCAATATACCAGTACTAACTACTGCTTGTATTACATATATTTATAAATATTGGTGACAAAATATTTGAACAAATTCATCAAATTTAAGATACAATTTTAAAACGGAAAAACTCAAATATTTGATTTTCATTTGGACTGTCTTTCGCAAAACTTTGAAAATTAATTGATAGGTAAATTAAAATAATATTTATGGTTGCCGGGAAGTCAAGTACGTCAGCTTGTTTGAATTTACTGTGCCCAGAGTATTTAAATGTTGCTTAAGTTCGAGTTCATGCAACATTACTATAGATTCAGGCATGCGGGTAGTAATATTTTCAGTTGTTTCTGAGTTTCTTTTGATACTCTAACTATCGAATTGCTTGAGCTGGGAAATTCATTTTATGTGCACAAATACATCTTACAATAGTTTGCTTGAGTGTGAATGTCATTAAGTCAAAGTCACATGTGGAAACTTAAATATTTTTGCATAATTTTGGCCCACAATATATATCTCCGTACAAATGACCACAACTGATTGGTTGCATTGATCTTCAAGGTTATTTTCGTAATAATTTTGTCATTCAATATTTTCACCATAAAAAAATAGACAGATAGCCGGTGTGATATGATCATTTTGTTCAGTTAGTAATACGTGCTTTCGTAATTACTTTATTTTGAAATATTGCTATTTTATGCAAAGTTGGCTAATTCAATTCATCAAAACTATGCAAGATGGTGCAACACTGTTGTGTTAGTTACCATTTCAGAAAGAATTTAATTAAATGGTAAACAATTTCAGTAAAACCCTTGCTTTTGGCGTATCAAATCGACTATTGTTATCAAATAAAATCGTAAATCATTTGAATAAAAGAGAAAAACTTATTGTGTTCAAATTCATCTTTTAGCAAGGAATAAAGTTGTAGTTCATACGTGTCCCCGTAGTTTAAATACGCCTGAAGGTAAATGCACATAACTGCACTGTCCTGTAATTCGTCACTTCATCCCTTCTGTGTTTATTTGATTCACATACTTACAAAACAGAAATGGCATAATCCGATATTCAACAGAATTTTGACAAGAGATTAACACGCTTTTTACCAAGCAAAGGGCTCTGAGTATTTGCAGGTTTTTGACCTGTGGCTTTCTTAGTTGTTCGACCTATAGCGAGTCCAAAATTTACCTTTGGAGGCGAAACCTCTCCAAATATATAAATGTTGGTGTGTGTCTCTGTCAAAATAAACCATTTGAATGACAACCAGTAAACAAACAAATAGTAATGATGTAATGAAGCAAATTAATGTTGTATCAATTGTGAAGTTAAGATGCTCTAGACCGAGCAAAACTTACTTTGCGTGCAAAATTTACCTTTTTGCAAGTAATTCCTAAAAACATTTTAACAAAGTAAACCTCTGTTTGTATGCACCATGTGGACAGAAGAGATGAACTGAACAAAATGAAAGCGGAGAATTTCTCTGCACACTTGTCATGCTAAGTTTCACTTAAAGTAAGCTGTCTGGCTCTAGATGAAGTTGGCGATATGTAATAATAAATGGCAGGCCGAACACAAAAGTTCAAAAGACAAAGCAACTGGTAACATGCAGTTGTCAGGAAACGTAACTGTGTACGTGAAGATAAGTTACTTGCTGAATTGCCCTTCCTTAACTGACGGTAACGTCCCTTGCGTACTGACCTGTTGTAATTCTCCATGAAGTACTGCCCAGCGTTTTATCACTGTGCCTGTGGGAGGGTATGCATGTGACGGCATGTAATGGCAGTCCAGGAGAAATGCTGTTTAAACAACTAATCTATTTATCTAAAAAATAATACTGTAGAATTATGCTTTAGGAGATCTGAGTGACACTTGAAATTTTCAAGTACAGAGAGAGACCTTGAAAATAGTTGCATTTTATTACCAATGTAAATGAGGTAATAAGTTTTAGATGATTTCCATGTAGGCGTTTCATTCGATGAAGGCAGCTGAGACAATTCGGACTTTTTCGAGAAGATTAGAAAGTTATGATTTTGGTTTTACAATGGTCATCTGTGAAAAATTTTAATTCTATTTCGAAACATAATTAAATGAAAGAAAGTCCCTGCGGTGCAAGTCTGTCTCAGTGCACACAGTACTAACTCCAATTTGATACCCAGGGGTAAGGTATTCTGTCTTATCCAAGGGTGTAGAGGTACCCTGTTTCATCTAACAGGTGTAGGGGAGTACCCCTATTTCATCAAACAGGGATAGGGGTACCCCTGTTCATCAAACAGAGAATAGGGGATACCCCTGTTTCATTAAACAGGGAGATAGGGTGTACCCTGTTTTATCCAAGAGGGATGGGGTACCCCTGTTTCACCTAACAGGAGGCATAGGGGTATTGTTTCATCCAATGGGGTGGCAGATGGTACCCCTGTTTGCTTCCTAGTCTGTGCAGGAACTGTGCACCGCTTTTGCTGCAGAAAATGTGCTATTACCGCATGTGGTATTAGAAAACTGTGAACATCAGTCATCTGTCTTCCTGTTTGTGTTTCAGATTAATGAACCAAAATGTGAACGCAAAACTAAGATTATGATTTAAAGTAAAAATTCCATCATGAAATACTCTATCCCAAAATCATCTTTTATAAAATGAAGTGTTTCTGCAAGATTTTAATGAAAATCCAAGTTTAGGCGAATGAGCCATGGTTCTGTTAACATGCAAGTGACAACAGGTCAGTAAGTCAAGCCAAGGACAGTCCGCACCATTGAGACGAACTTGTGTGAAAATGTTTCCATAGGTGCTTTCCGGTTATATATAAATTTGCCTTTTTTTGAATACCATATTTTGTAATTTAAAGCTCAATAACTACCTTGAAATCTATTAAACTCACGATTTCAAGACAATTATCAGTTTTACTAAGCAACATTACAATGAGAGTCATCAATTGCTTCCGTTTTCTAAACTTATGGAGTTCTCATTTGTTAACAGTATGTAAGTATCGACCTTTCCTGTTCAAGGACTTCTTTTCAAAATCAATGACACACAGTAACTGGAATTGGTCGTGTCCACTACTCCTTGGTCGGAAGGTCTGCGTCCTCGTCTCGAAATGACGGGTCATGTTTTCAATCCGAACGCTTTTTACTAGTAAATTTATGTAGAAGTTGAAGTTGATTAAATGTTCCATACATGGGTAGTCCATACATATATGTGCATTTGCTCTGGCGCAGAAAGTGCCTGTCAATGGTAAAACTGTCACCTTAACTGAGGTGTTCCTGTATTGACATCCTTGAGCTGTACATTTCTGGATATCTCAATACCAATTGACTTATTCTAGTCTGAAGAGAGCACACTGATTTATTGAACAGAAGATGAATAAATATTATAAATCTACTCAATGTAAAATGTCACACTAACACATATATGTCTACTCTAATTTTCCTGTGGAGCCACTTTTTATCATTTCTATGATTTTCCATGTCGACAAAAAAAAACGTGTTTGACTATTAATCACCAAGAATGTGATTTACCTGCACTATTTTATCTTTCTGTTCTTTGTATTTCGAGAAAGACTGTACCTGTAGACTGCTTCTTGTTACTGCAGCTACAGCTAACATCACATTTCTTTCACTATGCCCAGAAAGATAAGAACATTCCAGTGAATGTTCCAAGATATTGGTAACAGACAGTGATTGAAACTACATGAGCAGCTGTAAGTTAAAAACCGTGTTATTTCAATGATGATGAAAATATGTTCCACCGATGTGTACCCAAATCTGCAATTTTGAGAAGTATACTAAAAGATGAATGAAAAAATTCGCTTATAATGAAACTACAATTTCATTTGGTCTGAAGAGCTTAAATCTAATTGACCATTTGCAAACTACGACAATTCCCAGTCTATTGCATTTGCTTGTAGCGTGCCGATTTGATGATTAAAAACAAGCAACAATTTAAGGTTGCTCTTCATCAAGGGTTATGTTCAAACGGAGCTCATAACTTGTTGTCTCACCAGAAAATGTCACAATTCAGTACTTTTTCAAGAAAATATTCAATTCCGATGTCTATGGTTCGGTGGATAATGACACATTGAAAATTCAGAAGGAAATTTTATATGTAAATTCCCATATTCCCAAATTCAATATAGTGAAATAATGAATATCCCTTGAGCCTAAAATTGCCTTTTTACAGTTTTGCCACTATATTTTCCAAATTACACACTCCACAAGTAACATATCTTTCACAATTGTTGACTGTGTCATAATCCCCCGAAACATAGATACAGGAATTGAATATTTTCCAAAAATATACTAAATGTTGATGTTTTCTGCCGAGACAAGTCATTAGTTCCGCTTGAATATAACCCGTGTGTGTACATGACCGATTGAAATAAATCATGCTAAAAACCTTTGCACACATTCAAATTTCATACCAAACGTTCTAAATTTTACTACCATGGTTTCCAATTTTGCCCAAAAATATCATTTTAGTGATTTTTCCATGATCTTTTGGTTAAAACTATTAATCTTGATACGATTTACGATTGGTTGCGATTTTTTTTTTTCAAAAATTGATATCAGTGGATACTGGTTTACAATGGAAGGTAACTACTGATAATCAAAGTCAGATTTGTGATAAACATTAACAAAAATAATCTGATATCAAATTGTCAAAGAAAATATTTCAGAGACAAAATGTATATCACTTTTAATTATCACCAACGTACTGCAATTTGCTACACACTGAGGAACTGTCTCATCAAAGAGAAATTTACAGAACGCTCATGAGTTTTTTGTGGATATTAAGGGACTGTGAGCAATACTGTTATACTGATAAATTCTGGTTACTAAAATTGTTTGTGGAATTTTAAGATATTTTGCTGTCAAACATAACGTGACAGAAGGAAATGTATTATTGATCAAATTCTCCTAAATATAATTTTTATTCGCGCTTCGAGAACTTTTTGAGTTTGCAGCTGTTATTTACACGCAAAACACGGCTTAGCTTTAAAATCAAAGGAAGAGGTAGACTGAAAACAGGACATAACCTGAAATAAGCTTCCTCAAAAAGGGGACTAAAACGGAGAAATTAGTAATTTCTGACTTTTTGCTTGCCATGTAAGTCTATGGGAATTTCAGTTTTTAATGATGCAGCCTATGCTGGTGACCTTGCAAAAGTAATTGCAATAAAAGTTGTCCAGAAACTGCTCTGTTTATTCCATGTGCTCGTGTTTTGATCATCTTACAAAAGATGTAACATCATTAATAGCTAATTAGGGTACAAAATTTGTAAGAAATGGCCATTGTCTTTCAAAAACATGGTCAGTGAAGACATATTGCATAATATTTCGTTTATTATAGCAATGCCTCAAGGTTAAACTAAGAAATTTTTGTCAAAAATTGATGAAAAAAAGATGAAGCTGATACAGCTTGTCAGAGAAAATGAATTATTGTATGATTTAAGCCATGTAGATCATAAAAATGCCCAGGTGAAGTTGGTAATTTGGGGGAAAATTGCACAAATACTTGGAGAAACTGGTAAGCTAATACATTTATTCAATAATGGCATACAACTTAACAATAATTAACACTAATTTAATAATGTAACGGTCCCTCAAACAGCATAATATTCAACACCAATAGTATTTATATACAGTTCATAAGATATGTGATGTGTGGTGGACAAACATCAATGACCATTATTGAGATATAATGAAAAGAAGAGCGGAGATGCTGGCTCATCCAAGGGTACACAGAATGTGACATGGCAATTCTTCAATGAAATGAGCTTCATGAGAAGATACATCTACAGCTGCAAGTAATAACAAATTAGCACAACAGTGCACTTAAATATATTATGCTATAAATTAAACTACATAGATCTATGGTGATAACAAAATTAACATTATATGTAAGATTGAAATATATTATGCTCATGTAGACATGTCAGTAATTGTGATGTGGAGAGTGACTACAATAATGATGGTAATGCACAACAAGAAGGTCAACAGACTGAAGGTGGCAATGAAGAACAGATCGTGGTTCCACAAGACAATTTGGTTGCCGCAGAAATAGCTGAAGGTCTTCAAGACATAATAGAGTCCAATGCTGTGGGCTCTGTTAAAGAAGCTATGGAAGCTGTATGAACAGGAGTCCACTTGCAAGAAACAAGGAAACCTCGCATGACCCCAGCAGCTAGGCAATGTAAACATTTAACCAACATGATAAATTACATCCAAAAGGCAAACAGCAACCAAGAGGAAGACTCAGATGAAGAGCTAGACCTGACCTTTGCAGGTATAGCTAAACAGATGAGACTTCACTTGGATGCAAGCCAAAGGCAGAGGGTCCTTAACAAAATTCAAACATTTGTGGGAAGCTGCATTGATAATGTACTGGAAGGGCTGTCATTAATGGGTCAACTGCAAAATACTCAGGTTCCATTTTGACAGCAACCGTTACCTCATCAAAATATTATGCAGCCACCTGCACAAATTCAAAGTGCCACTGGAGGTGATGGTCTGAGTTTCTTTGATCAAGGTGGACAAAGCATCCAATGTGATACTACTGGCCTTTCATACCAGAATATGTAGGTGAGTCAAGTCTACAAATATTATGCTTAAGAATTGTAACTGAAAATATTATGCCAAGTGTCAATGTATTCTGTATAAGATACTTGACTTTGTTGCCATGAAACAGAACCCTGGAGGTTGTTGAAGTAATCGGTGAAAATTTCTCTCACTTCTTGGGCATCATTGACAGATCTGTAACCTGGAAGCCTGGGCATTATCCTCATTATTCCATTTCCATGCAAGAATGGTCTTTGCTCAGGGTTAAGTTCAGCATACAGCTGTGCTATAGGTTTGTCCTCAACCAGGTAATTATGTGGGCAAACACATGCTTGCACGACTTGTCAATGTATTTATCTTCCAGTGAGATTGTGAAAATACCAAATGTGTTTTCTACAACAGTTCTTGCATGACTCAGTCTATAGTTGAATATTGATTCTTCCCCAGGTAATGTGTTAGGTTGTGTTTTTGCTATAGTTGAATATTGATTCTTCCCTAGGTAATGTATTGGGTTGTGTTTTTGGGTATGGCCTCATTAGTACTTGTAGTAGTGGGAATGCTTCATCAGCTACAAATATATGTGGTATTGGATGATCAGAATGGAAGTTTGGCAGAAATTTGTCTCTAGGCACAGACAACTGGTGGTTAAGGTATTTCTTGCCAAAAGCTGATACTTTAAAAACACTCCCATCTGCATTGCTTCCATATTCACCTATATCAACATAAATGAACCAATAATTGGCATCCACCAATGCTAAAAGTACTGTTGAAAAGTGACCTTTGTAGTTATGGTACAGACTTGCAGAATTTCCTGGAGCTTTTATTCTGATGTGCTTTCCGTCAAGTGCACTAATACAATTAGGGAAATGTAGCCTGATTCTAAATCCTCTTCAATTTTTCTCCAGTGTTCTGGTGTTGAATCTGGAAGTAATTCTCCTTTTAAAGTTTCCCATATAGCCTCATATGTCTTCACTATTACATCATGTATGGTAGACTTCCCTGTCCTAAATTGTGACTTCAAACCAGTGAATGAATCACCAGATGACAGGAAACTGCAAGAACAATAACTTGGCATAATATTTCGCATCATAATATTTCTGAGTCTGCAGGGTGACTCCAATTTCTGATTGACCAGTGTGCTCTAAGTACTGTGATGTCACATTCCACATTGAGACACCATCTTGGACCAAGTATCAGAAATTCGAAATTTTCAAAATTCTTCACAATGAGTGAGGTTAAGCCAACTCCTACAGTAATTATGAATACGACATATAAGGATAAGGCACCCAAATTCCCTGAGGAGCTCGATGATAAAAAAACCAATGATATTTTGTTGTACATGACACAAAGGATGTCAATGAAGGTTTGTACTTCAAGCATGTGGTTGTCATTTCGGTAAAAAAAGTTCTCAAATAAATAATTACGATACAGCATTATATGGACTTATTTCAGTTAATATTGTGGATAAATATTATGCTCTTGTGTGACCTGCATGAAGAAATAGTATGCTACACTTATTGTATACATATTCAACACATTTTTTACAGGTTACTGATCCAGACACTCTTGCATCTCACCATACTTTCAACATTCTGTGTCATTATATTGGAATACACCCTAAAAAAGCTCGTGAAAAGATACCACCATGGGTAGATGCTCATCTGGACTGAGTAAAGGATGTTATGGCTGCATTGTTGGAAAAGAGAAACAGCAAGTTTGATAATTTTATAAATGAATGGCTACATGGTTTATTTCCATTAGATGGAGCAGGAATCCTCATTATTGCAAGGGCATACAAAATTCATGTTGCTGTTTTCTTCAATGATATCTATTGGTCAATAGCAGCAGCCAAGGACTTGAACTTGTGTAAAGTATTTTTAGTTTACCGAGGATCACTAGTGTTTGAAGACACAAGACGTTTGCTCACTGCAATTTGTTTCTTTCTTCACAATGGCAGGAGCAACTTTGTACAAGAGTTCATCAAATTGAACTACTATCATACAATATAATTTAAAAAATTGGTCATCAAAAAGCCTGTGAACAGTGTAGTGGGTGTAGAATTCACCCTTTTCTGTATGCTCCTCATTCAATGGATAAACCCATGCCCCACAGCAAATATATTATGAAAACATTACAATTTCTTTGTTGTTGTCTGTGTTTATTACATTTTAGTACAAGTTTACATGTTTACGCCATGGTTGCTATGAGCAGATGACAATTGAAGAGGGTATAATATATAAACAAAGCAGCTGAACTTGTTTACAACACAGCACTAGGTACAATATCAGGTATGGAAAAATGGGTCCGAAACCAATTGATCAATTTCCTGTTCCCGGTCCCAGTCCTGTCCTTGGTGCAGTGTGAACAGTTCTGCATAGTAATGCATTGTTCCCGTTCCCGGTCCCATCTCCCATCTCGGTTCCGTGCAATGTGAACGAGCCATTACCCAATAACCTGGTCCACACCGGATTCAAAAGCTATAGGATATACCCTGCTCTTCTGAAGATTGAGATGAAACGTGGCAAAATTATGAGTAAATTACAATTAACTCCACTATCTGCACACACACCTAACCAGAACACACACAGGTTTACGGGGCCTCGTTTGAATAGAAATTATGCAGTAAGTCCTCTTATCGTAGTTTGTCCTTTAATACTCGTGCTTTTCACAAACAAACCAAATTGGCAATAATGGCAATATTGACTTTACTACGTCAAAACAAACAAAAAAATCCAGCAACAAAATGCTACCCCAGTGAGCATTGAACCTAGGACTTCAGCCTTTTAAATCTGACGCTCTGCTCACTGAGCCATTGAGGCATGTGTTAATTGGGATATCCATAAATTGTCTTTTCCTGCACAACTTCAATCTTGGACTTGCATCATTTAGTTAGAGCATGACCATATGCAGATCTTACATCTCCCAAGTAACACATGCTTCAATGGCTTAGTCCCAAATGGCTCCATATATGCGTGTGTAGGGAGGAGGGAAAAAAGTATGGGATAAGATAAAGGGAACGCTAATGCGTGGGGACCAACTTGAGTTCCGGTTTGGAGGCGCCTCGTTTACAGTTTTAGTCTAATATATATTCATTGGACATGAATGTGACCAGACCAGCCCATGGAGCTGTCATGAACATGGAAAGCCTGCCGTGAAAAGTCATTCAAATGCCTGAACCGATAAAAAAAGTTGTAGGAGTTTCGGATTTGTTGAGGGGTAGGCCAAAGAAAGATTAACTGTGCAGGACTGTTTTGATGTCCCATTACATTTAGCATCTGATGTATTCTCCGTTAAATCTACAGTTTTATTTGCCATTAGCTCCATATAGTTAAAAATAATCTTTGTGGTGAGTTGTTAATAAGATTTTGAGTCTCAGCCTCATCGAGTTCTACTTAAAAGTTTTTCAGACGAGAAGAATTATGGTATATCAAAAGGCACCAATCCCTGATGAAACTAATATAATGTCAAGCTAACCGGCTAACTTGGGGGAAATTAAGTATTCATGTATCCAGATATATTTCCCTGGAACTTCCTTCATATCTTTTGGGAACATTTCAAATTAACTAAAGGAAAGAAACACCTAAGGCAGTTTGACCAGACACCATAGTAATTTAGAATTCGACAATACCTCATTACAATTTTATCTTTGTCAAATTGATTTAGAACTACTAATAGCATCTGTACTGTTCTCAATTGAACATTTTATTTTGAGGAGTATTTGCAAAATTTTAGCAATATATAACAAATTTATATGTAATCGGTCAACGGTTGACCAGTTGAAGACGGTTTACCAACTGAAAATCGTCAACACTTTCTAAAACCCATTGGTCATAATTTATTTCAGTCCATTGGAAATAAATCGATTGGAAACCAGTGATGGCCAGATGTTAAAACTTATTTTGACCAAAAGAAATTAGTGCTTAAGTCTGTAGGTTTCAGCTTCTTTACATTTTGCCGTTGTCACATTTAGTATTTCTTTGAATTCAATATCAATTAGCTCAGTACGTTAGGCATTGGCCTTCAGTTCTGGATGTTCAAATCTCGCGACAGAGTAAATATTCACCAGGTGGCTCCTTTCCAGGACGAGAAACTTCATGCCCAGGGTGAAAGGCCTCCCTCCCTTGTGCCCAGGGAGAAAGGCCTCCCACCCTTGTGCCCAGGGAGAAAGGCATCCTGTCCTTGTACCCAGGGAGAAAGGCCTCCTGCCCTTGCACCCAGGGAGAAAGGCCTCCCGCCTTTGCACCTAGGGAGAAAGGCCTCCCGCCTTTGCACCTAGGGAGAAAGGCCTCCCACCCTTGTGCCCAGGGAGAATGGCCTCTTGCCCTTGTGCCCAGGGAGAAAGGCCTGTCGCCCTTGCACCCAGGCAGAAAGGCCTCCCACCCTTGTACCCAAAGAGAAAGGCCTACTGCCCAGGAAGAAAGGCCTCCTGCCCTTGCAGCCAGGGAGAAGGCCCTTATGCCCAGGGAGAAAGGCCTCCTGCCCTTATGCCCAGGGAGAAAGGCCTCCCACTCTTGTGCCCAGGGAGAAAGGCCTCCCACCCTTGTGCCTAGGGAGAAAGGCCTCCCACTCTTGTGCCTAGGGAGAAAGGCCTCCCACCCAGGGAGAAAGGCCTGCTGCCCTTGCATCCAGGGAGAAAGGCCTCCTGCCCATGCAGTTTGAAATATTTTTTCACTCCTCACTACCTCTCAGTGCAAAAAGTTCAAAAAGTTCAATTATGACATATAGTGTTGAGGTGTCCCCAACACCTGCAAGCACAATCCCCATATGTATTCACAGAGCTGCAAAAGGCCTTCGTAGGTCCCCACCACGGACCCAAAATTTCTGGGCAAAAACCGCCAATTAACCACTAAGACGAGCCGCCGAAAATGGCTTTCTCATTTCACGTGTTGATGAAAGATACTGTTCTATGTAACAATTATTTTCAACACAAAGATATTGGTATTGAACGAATTTATTGGAGTTGCAAAAGTGACAGTTTTATTTATTTTTAACCAAAAGAAAGCAAACTCATTTGTTTAGATCGTACTATTACTTCTTCATGTTTTATTAAGAGCATTGTGTTACGCAACTCAAGATGAACAAGAACGATAATGGATTCAAGATATTAGGTTTGCCGTAATAGTATTAAGCCCACTACAGAAATTCATGTAGGTGTTGATGCATTGGCAAGGTTTAAATTTAAAATGTAATTGAGACATTATTTAGACAACTCAATGTATTTCAATTAGGGAAGGTACTACTACCAAATTTCATTCGTCGACTAGTCGGACAGCATTAGTCCACTATTTGGCAATCAGATGTAAAATAGAAATAAGTTAACCACAGGCCACCTACCATTTATTCAAAACACTTCAACAATGGCATTTTCATACGAATTATCAGTATTTTGGAATACTGCTAACACAGGGTCGGGGGTATTCAGTCCCAGCTGGGGGGGGGGGGGTTGATGGTAGCTGATGTTCAAGTCCAAACTTTGTTGATGGTAAACTGAAA
>JBCAUG010557950.1:0-14656 GCA_038406175.1 Haplosyllis leylae | reverse complement strand
TCGGCCACACAGCGGGCGGTATGCCTCTTGCGTTCACGCAGGAGGACTTTCTTGTTACATTTTATGACAAATAGTGACTCAGAATTTAACGCTATTTGTTGACTTCAAATATATTCCATTTCCTTAACCTGATCCACCTTAACAAGACCGTTTGTATCATTATCTAAGTCATATTTTTGTTTCAGATCCCAAGTAGAACGAGTACGACCGTCTGTGGGGGCAAGCAGTACGTCCAGGAGATGGAGATCAACGAGGGTCAGTCACTGGAGGTCAGGGTCATCGGTCCAGTAGCCAAGAACGAAGAGGGAGCAGCTCAATTCCTCATGCGATATCAAGGTCAGTATTCTTTGGTGAAATGTTCGTAATTATGCATGAATGAACGATACATTATGTAATAGATAAATAACTGGTTGGAGTGCATTATTAGCAGATAATTTGAACGAGTGGCCTTTAGGCCACGAGTTTAAATTATCTGCAATAATGCACAACTCAACCAATTTTTTTATCTGATTTAAATGAATTTTAAGGTCCCGAGATACTATATATTTCACTTCGCACGGCCTTTCTATTGTGGCTCTCCTGGACTGATTAATGTTCAAAATCGCTCACTACTGAATAGGACCCTTATTTGTACTTGGATCTAATTGTCTGTGTGGTGACGGAATTGCGAAAAAGTTGCCTTAAGTGGACTGGAATGAGCTAGAAAGTCACTGAAACAAAGAAAAAACAATAGATGGGGAGAGCCACTGAGTCACACAGAGTGAGCCAGCATGCCCTTCCCTGGTCATAGCTTGTTTGGCCGTCAAGGCATACATATCAATGTGGTTAAATTTTCGGATTTCTGCTGGTCTTTGGATAATTTTTTTAATACGAAGGAATATGTTCAGATGTCTGAAACTTCACCTGTTTGCAGTCTGGATATATATCTATGTGCATGCAAAAGCTTGAGGTTGGATTAATAATATTTATTTGTGATTTCATGGTGCAAACTTGAGGAAAAAATCAGATTTAGCAGTGCAGTTACCGTCTACAAAACAAGGTAAAAAATATCAAAAATAATTATGAATTTCACATTTTTGTCATTTGCAATGTGTTCCTTGATTCATTTTACCCTGAAAAGTTATGTCACCCTTAATTTTGATTTTTCAGAAAAGTGCAATTTTGAGTGCACCTGGGTCAGTGCACTTAGGATGCCAATTTTCGTGACAGGTGTCATTTTCTGAGAGGAAACAATAGCCAAGAGGCAGTGGTTTCCTCTCAGATAATTACACCTTCTCTGAATAGACGAAAGGTGCCAGAGTTATTTAAAAGTGCATACACTACCTCGACTTTCAGCTAACCGGTCCACGCTAAGACTGAATCGTTTAAGAAACATCACAATTTAAATTTTACAGGTAAGGATTGTTTAAGATTACTGATCCTTGTGAGAATGTGCACACTTCATTAAATGAGTAACATATATGATAGTAAGGAGTAGAAATGCACTTCTGGATATGTCAGTTCGGCAAGATCTGACAGAAATGCCCATCGTGAAAAACTGAAATGGTTGCATTCGAATGGAAGTTACAACTATTTTGTAAACTGCATTCTTTGTTTAATTTTCCTCCAGAAAATTATATGAATTACATCTGATAGTAAGGCAATCTGGGTGACATTTTAATTTTAGTATGCTTAGGGATAGATATGATACATTTGAATTTTCCAATTATATTTTTCATTACCGAACACGAACGAAGAACGAGGGACAGTTTTCACTCGTGTGTGTGGTTCTGTTTGTCACCAGTATTACAATTACTTGGTTTATTGTACTGAACTCAACTCCGGTCAGAACTGAGTGTCCACCTGGTCAGTGAGAAGAGCAAGAGTCATTTAATCTCAGGGGGTGACAGCAGTTATTCATGGGTGTTAGTTCATGCACTGGACCTATTTATGAAGAAGGAGTTGCTGATTGTACTACTGGGTGAAGGGGTAGATTTCTAAGGAGGTGGCTTCCCACACGATGAAGAATACAAATACTCAGCTTAGGCATAGTCTTTATCGTTACTCCTGAGACTGGTTGACATGAATGCACATTGAAGAGGCAACATTGATGTACAAACAGGCTTGTAGGATGTCCAAAGAACGCATGAATGCAGAATCAGCCATTATCTCAATTTGAGGAGTTCTTGAGGGGGTGGATTAAAGTCTGTTGCCAAACACAGTTACAAACAGCTAACAATTGTTGCACATGGAACACACATTTAGTAGACACAAATGGTACACTTGGTTACACTTGAAGTACACAGTTGTTACACACATGGAAGTAAACACAGCTAAGAACCTCTGAGAAGTTCCTGCTGCTGCTATATGACACTGAACAGTCTGGTGGTTATTTCTGGAGGTCTTACCTTCATAGGGCAAGCCTCCCTTATATACTTAATACCTAACCACCAGAATATTAGTGCACCTACACAAAGTAGTTCCCATGAGGGGGTGGCAACTTGGGAAAGAGCTGGAACTATTTATCGCCTTGTGAGGTTAAGCTAGGTACTGGAACACACTAACTCAATTTGCTACCACTTCCATCTCAATTACCTCTCATTAGTTAATGCTGTGGATCTCTGAGGGGATGAGTAGGAATACAGTCTTACATGTCAGATGGTGATTGGTTAGACTCATTGCGCGATTTGCTATTTGGCTACTGGGGAGTGTGCATGTGATGCAATGACATTGATTGGATGTTCCTTGAGGGGGTGAACAATGTGTGTGTGATTTGCACATGATACATGCATGGGGACTATGTGGGGAAGGTTGAGGAGGTGGCTGGGGACAAATGGATGTCCTTTTGGCAAACAGAAGCCAAATACTCACACGGTTCATCTCCAACTCCTCAGTTCCATAATACTATAGTCTCAACCTGTTACACTTGTATTTACTGTTGCTTTTATGCTGTTTAGAAACTGCCCAAGAGTTTCCGTAACCTGAAGAAACTACAGTCGCTGGGGTTGAACGGCGTTGAGTGGCTTTCTGTCAGTTCTGATACTCAACTCACCCGCGAAAAGTTCGAAGCAAACACTTTCAATACCAGAACCATCAAGTGGTTTCAAAGGCATCCCGAGGTAATTAGACCTGAGACTCAGTTCTTATTTACTAAAATAACAAATTGTTGAAGCTCATAATTCTAAATAAAATGTTTGCAGGTGAAATCCATTCCTTGGAGAAGCATGCATAGTGATGAATATAGAAACGTCAGTAGTTTCTCAGATAATTATCTTTAATACATTTTACAGAATAAGGCTAAGTTACAACATTTTTTGGATGACTTCTCCCCAAGTCAACAATTTTCTGTGGAAGAGTTGAACAAACTTAATGCTATGTTGTTCACGATGTTTCCGAGATTTGAAGCAAGAAATGGTAAATACTTATATTAAGACACAACCTGACAGGGGAATAACATTTTTAGTCGCGCTGCCTCACGAGTGGAGTGACTTATCTTCTCACTATGGTGTCCATGCGTTAGTACGGCTGGTTGTGGCTACTTACAAAATTTCAAAAATTGCATTGGATTTCAAAAATACCCAAACCAAAATGTGTTTCAGACCATTCTGAGCAACTTCATTTTTTGGCTTGATACAAATTTGGACCCAAAAAGTCTTCAGAATTCAAAAATATTTGAACCAAAATGCATTTTAGGAGATTCTAAGTAAACGATTGTTTTCCAAAAAAATGTTTGTCTTAAAAATCAAATTTCAAAAGCCATCCGATTATTACAATATTCAAACCAAAATGTGTTTCAGCAACTCACACTCTATATCTCAATTTATCTATCTATCTTAGCAACTGTCTACTAATCTCTATCTATCTATCCATCTGTATCCCTCTCTCTCTCTCTAGCTAGCTATCCATTTAGCTACCTGGCCGTTTAGCCATCTATCTGCCTAGTTATTTATCAATTAGTTATTGTGCTATCTGTCTGGGTATCTATCTGGCTAGCCATCTACATATTTAGCCATGTACCTACCTATTTAGCTATCTATCTATGTATCTATCCAAGCTAAATCATAGAATCAGTTAGGGCGCGACACAATGCTGCTAAGCATTCTTGTTGATTATTGGTCATCGTTATCAATTCGGTAATTACACCAATCAATTTTATTACAGATAAATTTGGAGGAATGCCGCCAGAGATTTTCTCACTCAGAAGTTTAGAATTTTTGAGTTTTCATTACCAAGGGATTCAGTCAGTGCCTAAAGAGATTAAACGTTTAAAACACTTGAAGAGAATCGCCTTTTCCCACAACCCATTCCTGACGGCTCTGCCAGCAGAGATTGGCAGTTTACCACTGACAAGTAAGTGTAAAGTACTGAGGAAGGGCAAATGACATTGCAACGCAAAATCTAGTTTCCCGTTGAGAGTAAATGTTGGGTTTGAGTTTGTTGTACTTCTGGTCTTCGATGTTTCCAATGTTCAATTTGCAAGGACTAATTGTACATTTAGACTGGGACACGACTCATTTCATAATTACCACAGAAAATCAATTTCAAAATCATGTGGGCGACTAAAAATTACTTTGATGATTGGAATCTTATTAGTCCTATCAAATTTTCCGTTCGCAAGGTCAGAATATTAATTTACAAATTTGCAAAAAAGATGAAAAGCAGAGGAATATTTGACAGAAAGAGGATCCGTCATCACATAAAAAACTATATCTCATTATTTTAGTGCAATCACATTTAACTACATACAGATATCCTGGAAACCCGCAAGTGTATTTTGTCAATTACGTCTGTGGTAAAAAATAGACAATTAGTCTGCAGACAACACAAGACACGAACATACATATTTATTTTACTATTAACAAAGCAAATTATGAAATACCCAGAGAAAAGAAGCCCGATAAACCTGGTCAAGGACGTAAAACATCTATTTCGGGCTTATTTACGCCAAGTGTCTGCTGCGTCGTAAACGCGTGGGGCAATAGTAGATTTCAATAACTCTGATCATACCGAATAGCAAGAATATCCTTAACATATCTGCCAACAGAGTTGGACTAACTCTTGGGTGCACCATGATTTTCTCTTCCTTCTTTTCTGGTTGTTACAAATGTCAACCTCCGGGAATGTTTTAAGTATATCAGCCTGTTTATTTCCTTTTAGGGTTGGACATCAGTGGTTGCCCTTCACTGAAGACACCACCGAAAGAAATCAGAGCAAAGGGATTCAATGCTGTTTACGCGTACCTGAAACGCCTGCAGACTGGGTCTGTCGTATGCAAACGCACCAAGCTGATGCTGGTTGGACTTGGAGGAGCCGGAAAAACAAGGTAAAAGTATCACTCATACGGAACGAAAGCGGACATAGAATGCCGATGCCACGTTGTAACAGTGCAAATAAGAGACAAAATTGGAGTTAGTCACAACAGCAAAGTCAGGTATCTAAGGAAAATGCGCACCCAGTGTGTATTTAACCCGAGATGGACAATTTTATAATTAGAAACAATTTTTATTACGCAAGGTATACTTTTGTAGCAAATGATATTTCCTTGCAGTAGAAAATGTTCAACACAAGTGTGTATGCATTATGAGGAGTATTATTAGCATTATTGACTTATTTTGCACAATGCTTGGTCAGCACACTACAGAGCAAAACGCCTGTAGTTGAATGTTGTTACAGTGTAGTGCTAAACTTACACTCGTAAGTGACGAGACAGGCGAGACATTCATCCAGTGATATGACTCGATATTTAACAGTTATCAATGGCTTAAATGTCATGAAACCTAGAAAGAGATTTTAGTACTAAGGAAGATATCAATAGTAACGAAGACCAAACCTGTTTTCAAGACGTGGAATTAATTAGTTTCATTGCGACCCTGATTAACACGGATTTGTTTCATAGCAGTCAACAAAGTGCATTGATTATCACAATCATTACAATGCTGTCATTCCCTTCCAAGTTACAGTACATTAGTTAAACTATCGTGTTTTGATGAAAATATTTATGAACAACAAGGACAATTAATTCAACATCAAAGATTTTGGAGCACAACCAATTGATCTAAAATTAAGCCGTATATAATATAAGACTAGATGCATTACAATCATAAGAAACTTGTACACCTTTGAGTTACTGGGTAGGGAAAGTGAGAATATGGTTCTCACTTTATCAAATAGGAGAATCTGAGAATTGGGTCCTTTCTTTGCTGGACACCTGAAACACAGAGAAGTTAGTTCAGCTAAGATATGTTTTGTGTTATTTATTTCTAGTTTTGTGTCCAGCAATATTATTAGTCTGGCTGTGCTCAGCATATTCATCTGCAGTATATTCTTTCGTCAGTTAGTTTGAGTTGTAACTTTATCATACTGATGTCAAACATTAGACGAAGCTGTGTGAGGCAGCGTGACACCCTGAGTCTTCACTGAGTGTTCCATGGTCTGCGTGACCGTCACGGGGTAGACTCGTCGATGAAGTCCGAACATCGCGCGAAGCTCCCGCCGGAATCTCGGACCACTGATACAATACAGGAAAAAGTTACAAGAATGATTGATGTAGTTGACATTTACTACTATAGCCCACCAGAGGGAGTTTAAGGCGACTTCTTCGTCAGTTGTGTTCCGTTTTACGTTCTCTTGTATTAAGAGGTAAATTGAAATTGGAGCGGTCGTGAGTAGAAACATGAGAGATACGGTCAGTAAAATTGCCGTCATACTAGTCATCTTGACGCCGCCTGAGCTTTGTTTCATGTTATGTTTTCGCACGTAGTTAGAGTGAGCTATTCTGATGATTATACCAGCATTGGCGGAGACAAGAATGCCGAAGGGAATAAATGAAAAAAACGCGAAGTCTATCCAAGTCCAAGTTTTTTGCATAAAATCATAATATTTCTGATCTGTGACGCAATAAGGTCTGCCATAGTAATAAACTAAGAGGTGAGTTTTGAAGAAGTGTCCGTTCAACCCTGCCAGTAAAACACCGGTGACACCCACCACGATTCCGCAACTTAGTTTAGTGACATATTGCTTTGATTTGTGTGGTGAGAAGATAGCAAAGAACCTCTCCATGGTCATACAAACAAGAATCCAGGCAGTAAACTGACCTCCCCAGTAGGTTAGGAAGATGTGCAGCCTACAAGCTGCGATGGAATGAGATCGGACATAGATGCTGTGAGCGTAGCGAAGATATTGGCGCATCAAGCCGTTCCACAGCATGAACGTATCGACCACCGCCAGGGTCACCAGGAAGAAGCTAGTGATGGAGGTTCGTAGAGACCTTCGCATCATAACGACCCCGGAAAGAACATTGCCAATGGTGCCAATGAAGAACAACATGGGTGGACAGTTCCGCCAGATTCGTTCGGTGACTCGCCTGTAATAGAGCGTTTTCTGTGTTGGAGGAAGTGTTGGTTGTTTTCGCGACTGACATATCTTGCAGACCTCGGGGTCGTATACGTTTTGGTACTGGGAATCGACTGTTGGGTTAATAGCGTCAGTGTAATTTCCCGTTGAATTGAGCATCAGGTTAGGTACTGTTGTTGCTCGTGTAAAGTAAGTCATTGTCGGTGGAAATGAATACGTAGTATCAGTTGAACTATTGTGGAGGGTTTCATTTCCCGTAGTTGTTACTATCATAGAACAGGCGTATTCACAGATTGTATCGTTTATCGCTATCATTCCGTCCGTAGTGTTTGATACTGTTGAATTACTGTCTTCAGTCATTACAGTCTCTGCCGCTATCGTTTTGGTATCAGGTTCCTGGCTATTTTCGATGCTGCCGTGAGTCGTTCCTTTTTGTTGTAAAAAAACTGTGCTTCCCGTTGAAGGAGACGAATGAGTTGCTGCTGTTAACGTAACATCATCCGTCCTGGTCTTTGTAAAACTTTGACCATTTCTGGCCAGACCCTTGTCCGCAGTGGTTACAGTTGTGTCAAGACGTGACATTTCAGAATGTTTTGATTCATTCCTGCTGCTATTCTGAGCGAATGTGCTCGGAGTTAACCTCTGAGAAACGTTTTCATGTAAATGAGTTTTGTCGGTAGGGGATGATATCGAAGGTGATGTAACTGCAAGGCTTGTGTCCATTGAAGGTGAATTTGTTTTAGGTTCAGCGGGCAATCCACTTGTCGGGTCTTGACTGGTGCATGTTGTTACCGACAACAGGATCACTGTTGTTGCAAGCAGGAATCCACACAGCTTTGATCTCATGTTGAATTTTTTGTTCAGTACAGAATCGAGCCTGGAAAGATAAACAAAGGGAACATCCATAAACTTCAATCGTACATTGGTGTCTAAACTAACTGTGCATTCCATATGCAATCAAAGATGAGAGCGTTATTGTTAAGTATTGATGCTTTGGGAGCTAATAAGTTCATCGTTATGACTCTGTTGCATGACAGGTCCATGATGGTGCTCTGGTTAAGCGAGTGAAATGATAGGGATTCTGACATTTTTTTGGGCGAGAACCATCCATGAGACTTCGTGTACCGAACTTAACCCTATCAAAAAAGGACAATGAGTCTATGATCAAAGAGTTTGTAAAGGAGACGTGGATCAACAGTGAATTACGGACGAAATTGCGTCTTGGGTTCATGTCTAATTACAAAGGACAACTACTACTCTTCATGCTGATAAATATATCTGAGATTGTAGACTAAGAAATCGAGCACACTGACGTGAAAAATAGGCACTCAAAACAACCAACTAACCCATTGAACCATTTCATTAGAACCAGATCATTGACTTGCTCAGGCTCAGTTATCTTACTTTACTGAGTGATCTATTTGTAGATTCATTACTTTGGGAGTGGTCAACACAATCGAACATTCTGATTTCCCTTTGTATTTGATCATATCAAGTATCTGTGGGAAATTACAAACCGTTAAGTTAAACTGGGAAATAGATTAAATATTTGATGCCTTTGAAAATACACGCGGAAAGGAATAAGTGCTCCTTTTGTTGGAAAGCATAAAACTTTTGAAATTAAATTTCTACGAATTCTTATGCATTTTAGCATATTTTCATCCCCAAACGTTCCTCGACATAAATCGTAAAATCAAGATTACCAGATACTTGCTCCTTTATTTGTACATTTTTAGTCGCACTTGCATGAACAGAGCGACTTGTGCCCTGAATCATGAATGATAGAGTAATTGTACGATTTTGATTTTTCTGCTCAGATCACCCGAAATTGATATTTTTTCTGTGATCTTGCACTTTTCATGTCAGTAATCAAAGGTACTTGCAACATTAGTGTTGATGCCAGATACAATTTTCATTTAAAAAAAGCAATTACTATTATAATATATGTACATGGAAAGAAAATCTACTCAATATCACACATAACATGTCTTTTAATACTGTTAACAGTTAAAGAAATAGAACATTGAAAAAAGTAACGAATATAAATAAATTAAAATAGAGTTCTGCTCGTGTAAATGATTTACCTTCTGTGATTACATGGATCATTACATGGATTGTGCCCATGTCCATTGCCACTGTCCAACAGAAGGTACTTGAAAAACTATTTGTGTGAAGCAGTCTTCCTTCTACACTCTTTCAGTTTAAGCCATTTCTTCAAACAGAACAGATGTCTATGGAGTGGCACTTGGAGGTACATGGCACTTGTCCTTCCAGTGGGCAACTTTTCTTTTTCAAGGGCCTTTGGGTAAGCTGTAGAATAACTTTAGTACTCTCTGGCCTCCAAAGTACGTGTTTACTGTGGCTAACGCTATAGGATGATTTTGTCCGAAACACATTTGAACAGAGAACAAAATTCGGAACTAGACTTCTGATATCCATGTGACTACGGTGGCTTGCCCATTTTAACTGCCATTCATTCCTGTTTCAAATGCAGATCCCTGTTAAGGCTTCTTCACACATGGCAATTGCATTCGTGTTTATTTAACTTTATGTTAATGGTGATGCAAATACACCCATTCTCTGCATTTGCGTGTTCATCACCATAGGTACTATATTTCATTTATTGTCTGTATTTATCATGATTCATGTGCACCGTAGTCTTCTTATTCAAACTGGTTTCGGTAAAATTCTGAACCTGTAATAATAAATGTTGTCCACACAGCTTATGCAGAGAGAAAAGAAACTGCAGTGAAAATACTAGTCAAAGAATACACATCTCTAGTTATAGGAAAGAAAATGTTTCAGCGGACACAATTCAATTGCTCTTGAAACCTGAAGCAGATTCCAATGCTGAGGAGGTTAAGAAAATGCAGCACTGGAATACTAATGAATTGGTTCGTACTCCAGGCAAAGTGAATGGTGAAAGTTTTCTGTGTGCTTCTGGAGTATGGAGCCTGCTAACTCATGGGATAAGGACATTCATTGATTGTGTACATTGTGTGGTTGTGAAGGGTGGGCTTAGTTGTTTTAATAATCAATTATTTTTGTCGGCCGGTCATCCTTGTTAAGAATGTTCTTGAACAATCAGCTCTGGTTTTTCACAAATACACAAGATTTATTTATTATTTATTTGCATTTTCCAACTTTATCTCTGTACCATATGATGTTATTACATGAAATTTGGACACAAGAGGGTTATATTTCAAGGTTGCAGACTTCATTGGTCCATTTCTTTCCTGATGGCACAACCAAAATGAAGCTTGAAGTTGGCCTTACGAAAAACTCCTTTGTTCTGGCGGTTCACAAACTTGGGCAGGGTGGCTTGGGGATACAATATCATTTCTGGAGGGTCGAGGACTTTGTTCAGAATGTGTTCTCTAATGAAGCATTTTGAGCAACAAACGTACATTTCAACGCAAACAACTACCACATCGATGGAATACATCAACCCTTGGTACCTACAAGAAAACTGAATTGGCACCTCAAACTAGATTAAAAATCAACTTGGGTTAACTTTTGGACACTGCAGACTGTGATGATGAATGGAAAACTTGACATCATTGATACTTCTTTTGAACATGGTGGGGACATCATTTGAACTTCAGAGTGCCATGGATCACTTCTACATGCTAGTGATATTAGCAGTGATTGGTATTACCAAGTCGTGGAAGAATGATAGTGATTTGGGTTTTATCTTCATATCGAACAATATCTTGTCAATGTTCAGAAAACCAAAGGAATTCCTTGTTCCTGAGTCCAAAATTCACAAAATCCCAAACTCGGAAGTGGGGGGAGGGGGTGGGAGAGTCCAATTGAAAAGCCCCCCGCCCCCCCCCCCCCTCCACCTGTGAAACATATTGTGATATTTGAACTGAGCAAGAAAATTCAGAAAACAATTCCCCCGCCGGTGAGAGTTTTGACCAACTTTTTCTCCTGGCAGTTGTAGCTGTGTGCATCACAGATAGTCTCCTTTTCGGAGATTAATGATGAATCGACTAGCTATCTTATATCATGAAGAATTATATCTGTACAAATAGTTACTTAGCTGCGGAAATATTTTCACCTAAAATGCATGTGATACGTATTATCATTTTTCTTGAAGTTTGACATGTGCATTAGTGATTAGTTTTCAGTAGAAGTTTGTAGTAAAGCTGTTTTCAAGAGATTGTATTGTGGTGTTGGTGCTAGGTAGTTGTGGGTTCGTCCTCAAATCTACTCGAGGCACCAGTGAAAATTACATTAAAATTATTCTTTTCCTTCGAATACTTTGTCTTTGTTAAACACACCTGCTCCACATCGCTTAACCATTGATTCAAGGCTACACGGTGCAGCAAATTCTAAATTGATTCCCAAAAATATCTTTCCTTTCCTCAAGGCTTTAAGTTTTACAGTTGGTAACAGTTCAAACCTAAAAGCAAAATGTTACTGTGAAAGGGTCCAAAAGAGTTCTGAGTAATCACTCTAGCCAAACTATAGTGAATGTAAACGCTGATTCATTATGGATCAAACAGTATACTGTTAGAATTCTATTTTTTTGTCTTCTTTTAGAAATAACCTTTTCTGTTAAGCGGGTACTCATTAATTTCAAGGCATCAAAGAACAACCAGACAAGAAAATGTTCGTAATCTCAACAGATGATTACAATTTCTGTTCAAATTACATACCAGTTTGAGACGCATCCTTTCAGCAGGATGGTGAAGCAGGTTAAATGGCAGATAATCTCAAAGTCGTAGACATACGAGTGGAAAGGGAACAATAGACAGAGAGACCAAGGTTTTTGTTACACGTGTAGATAAGAATCGCTTCAAATCAAGTTCACTTGACAAGAAGACAAAGGCAGAAAAGGTGTTTCCTAAAACACAAATCACATTTTGAATGAATTCAGAAAGCCACTGAAAAAGTGTTGCAATTTGCCTCTCATTCTGTCACTCTAATCAGCGTGCCGTCTGCCATGTTAAGCAGTTGTGCTACCATATAGTTTCATCACTGATCAATTTCTCGCCAATTAACTAAAAACGATAAAATAACTTTTGGACGAGACTGAAAATTATTTTTACGCCGTCTTTGATTTTTGTGAGCATTTACGTGACTGAAGTTATCAAACAAGACACATTGAGTATGATTTCAAGTAATATAGTTCCTTTCTCAATCGAGTTGATCTTTAATTGGTATTTATCATCAGTTATTCTTACCGTAGAAAAGGGATAAATAGACCTTTGTCATCTTTTTTATCCTTAGATTTATTTATATCGTTTATGAATGTTTACATGTTGCCACAGGGATATTTGAAGGAATCTGGAAAAATGTCGGGTGGAGCAATATGACATTGAAAAAATATCAATGCTTACTTAGTCTTCTTACTTAGTCTTCTACATTGCAATTAAGTGGATAAAGTTTTGTGTTACAACACAGAACACAAACTATATAGGTTTATGTTTCCATCACATTTACCTTGGAGGTTTAAATGTGCTTAATAGTTCAACTTACTACAAAAACCGAATTAGCAACTAGTGATATTTGTGACACACTCAGGACATTGCTTGATACGTTCTTCACTCATCTACATATCGTAACGACATTGACAAAAAATATGTCTATTTTACGTAAAACATCATCAGTTCACATTTTACACCTCCCAAATATTACAGTGATGGATACCCCGAATTTATCACAATAATTTGTGGAATGTAGTTTAACCATTCAGTGGAATAGAATTAAGGTCTTTTTTCGTACGTTTGAGGCTTTGAAACATAATATATTTATTATCTGAAGGTTTGAATCTTTGATATGTTTTCAATGAAGACCTTTTCACAATTCTTCCATTTTGTGACACATGGCAAACTTCGTATCGAAAAAATAAATACATTTATAGATATTCAAATTGTAATCTAAAACGGTTATCATAAAGTTGCCATACCTGTAGACAGAATATTGTTAATTTTATGTAAATAGATATGAGAAGTTTCAAGAAATTTCAATCTGCGCGGCGCGTGACAATAACAATCAACTGACACACCTTTACAACATCAAGCTTTCGAATCTGTGTACAAATTTTCTGAAGATAATAGTATAATTTATCTTACCTTACTTCTAGTGTAATTGTCGAATAGTGAATCATAAAGCTTTTTGATTAAGTCTTTATGAACATTTTTCACTAGCGTTGTGTTTGATGCGAAGTCATTTCGACGACCGTTTGTGCAGGTTCGTTGCTGCTCAGCTTTACCTGAAGTTGTTTATGGAAGGATGTAACTGACAGCTTCTGTGTAGATTTACATCGTTCGTCGTAGGCTGTGTTGAATGGATCAAATTTGCGGTCACACAGGTCATATGCTCTCCAGCGATGCATTTTTAATTAACTCATCAGCGGAAAACAATTTAATCCGAATCTGTTTTTTTGTTTTGTTCTTTAATTTTTTGGAGAACACAAGTCCTTTTAGTGGGGCCACTGGTACCTATATTTTGGACTTCTGGTAACGTCTGCCTTGGTTTCAAAGCCAATGTAGATTGAATTTTTGTTCATATTTTGTTGAGAGCATCCAAATCTCAGCTGTCCAGAACAGTTGGCCCTCATGGTGGGATAATGATAGAAAAATTATTAAAAAATACCCACAGAAATGATTTTATTATGTAACTTGTATCTAGCAGTCAATCACCATTGTGCAAGGTAATATGGTATACGATTACCTTAACTATACTGTAGAAATAGCCACAAGAAGGTAAAACGCATTCTCCCTTAATAAAGGGTTATAAATATACACAAGCCATAACCGCTGACAGCTACCAGCTAAACAGCCAATTACGCAACAACCAATAGTATGGCTTCTCACTGGGGTATATAAAGTAGGCACACACCCCATTGCAGGGTTCCCACCTTCACACATGCAACTGACCAGCAGCCTAGCTATCACGCAGAGGAGTCCCGCTACTGGAGTGCAGAACCACATGTACCGCGTTCTTTATTATTTACGTGACGCGTAAGACTTGTACTGCCGACTATGGAGAGAGAAAGCCTTATTGCCGATATAGGACCCGGTCAATAAGACAACATGGAGGTCCTCCCTTCGATTCTCATTTTGCTTCGATTTTAACACCATATGGAAAGAGTGTTAACAACCAAACGGTTGGTAATTGCGGATATTACTGGTCTGTCCGGACCATTCAACCCAACGGATTTCTATAATGAGATTACCGAACTAATAACAATAAATAAACAAACCACTGCTACAAAACTGGACAACATACAAGTGGATTTCGGTGCATTTCACACCTATTCTCAACAACTGAAAGATATTCAGAAGATTCAGTCAGCCCAAACTATTGTCGT
>JBCAUG010557839.1:0-14657 GCA_038406175.1 Haplosyllis leylae | reverse complement strand
GACCTGAGGCTGGACCTGAGTACCCCCCCCTGGTTGACAGACAGACAGGTGTAAAACTATTACCTTCCCCATCCTTCGGATGCGGGCGGTAAAAATAAGGATTGGTAATAATACTTCTATTTTCTAGATATTATTAAATTTCCTGTGCGATAACTAATACCCCTAATTTACTACAAGTGATCAAATTGTGAAAAAAAAATCCCACCAAATTCACAATCAATGTATACTTGTGCTCAATTATCCAGTGGTACTAAAATATAGCAGCTTCTACCTAACTATTTTTGCATTTAAGCGAAAATGTTATGAAATGTTTCTGTCGATGGCGTCATCATCTCAATGTCCTCATCGGACACACGACGTAAAACAAGTCGCGGATGTCCCAGTGTGCTCAAGATGTCACCATCTGTAATGGATATTGTGCCGTCCGATTCATCATCTGACAAAAGTACAGATGATCTTCCCCTTGCTGGACTGGTCCCCTGTTTCATTGTCGGAACATTCACCCAAACGGTGTTAGCTTTGGCTTCCTCATCGATCGTGAAACCTTCCAACTGACTTTTTGACACCAGTGACGACGACCACACGGATCTTGGATTCAGATGGTTTTCTTCACCACCAGATACATCTTGCTGATAAGATGATGATAAGGACGTGGACTTAGGAAGATCATTTTCTTCATCCTGTTGATATGACAGTGTTGGGGGCCACGATTTAGGATGATCAATTTCTTCGACGTCTTCTGTAACGGATATTGTGGCGTCCGAGTCGTCATCTGATGCACCATCTGTCGTTAGTACAGAAGCAGAAGACGTTCCTTTAGCTGGACTGATTCCCTGATTATCTGTTGCGGTGCTAAGCTTTGCCTCGTCATCAATTGCGAAACCTTCCAATTGATTTTTTGGCACATGTGACGACGATGATACTGACCTGGAATGAGTATGATCATTTTCTTCCATACCAGGTTCAGTCTTCAAAGACCTGGGTTTGACGACATAGTTTGCTTTAACGCCAGGTTGTTCTTCGTGGTACTCGCGGTTGTGAGCTTTCAGTCGAGCTGGGTTTTCAAGTAGTACACCACATGAAAAACATGTACTTTCCACAATCAACTTGTGTCTCCAATCCATATCACTTGCGACTTTCGATTTATTATTTATTTGATTTGATTTGTTGTTTTCAGTCGGATACTCACAGATGGTGTTGGACTTAAGTTGGTCCTGGCTTCGAAATATTTTACCACATAATGCACATAAGGTAACAGTAGTAGGGCCTGGCGTCTGTTCAGCACTAATGTGGGATTTCAATTTGTGCTGGCCAAGAAACCTCTCACTGCAAGAAGAGCACAGAGAAGCTTCATCAGGTTTGGGAATGTGTTCAGAAAGAATGTGTGACTTCATTTTGTCGCGAGTGGAAAAAATCTCACCACAAAGTGTGCACACTGGCGTCTCCTTGTGACCAATCCCATCTTCGACAGATGATTTCCGTTCGTGTTCGCAGATGACGTGGGATTTCAATTGCTCGAAGCTTGAAAATACCTTCTCACACATGAGGCACTTGCCCTGCATACCATCTGCACCAGATGATTTCCATTCATGTCCACAAATGACGTGAGATTTCAGTTGCTCATCGCTCGGAAATACCTTCCCACACAACGGACATTTGCATTGCGTTAGATCTCGAAATAAATTAGCCATACGGGACGGCCACAAGTCGGATGTGTCGGATCTTTCATGTTCACAAATGACGTGGGATTTCAGTTGGGCGTGGTTGTCAAATATCGCCTCACACACCGGGCACTTGCACTGTGAAACAGATCCAAATAAAGCCGCAATGCGTGATGGCTTCAAATCAGGCGTGTCGCATTTGTCATGTTCAGGAACACTGGTCAGGTGATCCTGTAGTTCCTTCAGGGTCTTGTACTTCTGTCCACATTGCACACATTTGCATTGTATGACGTCACATAGTTCTTTCATACTACGGGGCGTTTGCCTCGGTTTCAAATCAGACAAATCGGACGCAGCAGATACCTTCCATTCGTGTTCACAAATCCCGTGGGCTTTGAGTTCCTCGTGACTTGAATACACCTTGCCGCACAGCGCACACTTGCACTGTGTGACGTATCCGTACAAATTAGAGACGTGTGTTTGCCGATTTGCAGTTTTATTGAAATGAAAATGCCCAGGAAGGCATCTAAAGTGTTCCTGCAGATCTGCTAATGTTTTGTACGTCTCTCCACAATGTGAACATTTGCACTCCATAACCTCACTGTAGTCTTGCACATTTCTTACTTTCGGTCCGGGTTTCGATGCAGATGATTTCCGTGCATGGCCGCAAATAACGTGAGATTTCAGTTGTTCATGGCTCGAAAATACCTCACCACACAACGTACATTTGCATTGTGTAACATATCCGTAAAGGTTAGAAATGTGTGTTTGTCGTACTCCTGTTATGTTGAGCTGATCATGTCCACGGTACTTACTGAAGTGAGCTTGCAGTTCACCTAAGGTTTTGTACGTTTGTCCACAATGCGAACATTTGCACTCCAGGACCTCACTCACGTCTTGTACATTGCGCACTCCTACCGCCGGTTTCAAATGAGCAATATCTGCTTGCGACCCGCCTTTTGTATTGGACCATTGGTTGTCAGGATGGCCGTTCACGTGAGTCTTCAGTTCCAGTAACGTTTTGGATATCTGTTCCGACTGTGACATTACATTACATACCATGGCATTACTGCATCCTTGCACGGGGCCAGTGTCTGGAGTTGTCTTCAAATCAGATATGTTAGAGGAAGGGGAATTCTGTTCCTGTCCAGACTTCTTCACTGGTTCTTCTTCTGATGTCTTCCGAAGATGTACTCTTGACGCCGGTTTTAAATCTTGCGCATTTTCGGCAGATGATGTTTGTGCATGTTCACAAATAAGATTGGATTTCAGTTGCTCTTGGCTCGAAAATATCTTTCCACAGATACACTTGGTAACATTTCTATACAAATTACCTTGCACATGACGAACCTCAAGAGTAGGCTTCAGATCAGACGTATTCGAAGCAGAGGATTCTTGTTCCTGTCCAGACTTCTTCACTGGCTTTTCTTCAGATGTGTTCTTGAGATATACTCCTGACATCGGCTTCAAATCTAACACATCTTCAGCACAAGATTTCCGTACATGTTGGCAAATGACATGGGATTTTAATTGCTCATAGCTCGAAAATATCTTTCCACAGGAGGCACATTTATACTTTGTAACGTGTCCATTCAAATTTTTGACGTGCAGTTGCCATCCACCTGTTGTATTGGGCTGGTGGTCTTTGTGATTGCTGTTCAAGTGAGTCTTCAGTTCTAGTACATTGCTGTACGTCCTTCTGCAGTGTGGACATTTGTACTCCATGGCCTCACTGTACCCTTGCACCTGACGAATCTCTGCAGTCGGTTTCAAATCACACGTATTTGAGGCAGGGGATTTCTTTTCATGTTCACATATGACGTGGGACTTGAGTAGTTCTCGGCTTGAAAATACCTTATCACATGTTATGCAAATTGATTTTTGGATTTTTGCTTGTTCCTGTCCAGACTTCTTCACTGGTTTTTCTGTCGATGCTTCTGTCGACGTATCTATTGGTTTTTCTTTTGACGTTTTTGTGGGGTTTTCCCAGACAACTCTGACACGCTTTTGCATTGCGAGTTTGATTATTTGTTTTTCCTTGGACTTTAATACCGGAGACTCTCCTTTCAATGAGGTCTTAGATTTTGTTGACTCCAGTTTGGACGCAGTGTGAATGCGCATGTGCACACCTATGGATCCCACATCCGGAAAATCCTTTCCGCACTCGGAACACTTGTAAATGGTGTGAACCATCATTGGTTTGGAGTTACCGGACCCATGTGTCTCTTTGATGTGTTCAGCAGTTATGTTTTTATTTTCAAAGGTCCATCCACATTCTGGGCATTTCCATTCCAGGAGCTGGTGGTTCTTCACGTGTTCTTGGAGTTTGGATTTAGAAGTGAACTGGCGAGTACATAACGAACAGGTAAACGGGATCTTTTTCATTTGCCCTCCTACATGTTCTGCGATAATGTGTTCAAACCTTTGCGCCTTGTTGGTGAACGTTTTTGGACACTCATTACATCTGAAGCTTTCATAGCCCTCTACCGCTTGTAGCCCGGGAAGGCATTTTGGACACACTATTTCTTCACTTCGTACTTTAGGTACTTGGGGTCTATTGTGATATATATTAACATGTACTTCGAATTCGTTTTGATCAAACACCCAACCGCACCCTGGTCTCGTACATTTGTATTTTAACTGGTTATGATATGTTATGTGTTGTTTTAACCGCCCCAGTGTAGTGAACCGTCGAGTGCAGGAGTAACATTTGTACAACGTCGCAGAGCCTATGTCCACCCGTACCATCCCAAAATGTTTCGTGTAAGCGTGGTAGTTTGCAAGGCCTATACTTTGAAATTTCGCTGGACATCCAGTACACTTGTATTTCCCTCGAATATAAGTGGCGTAACTCTTAACGAATGTCTTGCTCAGAAATATTTCTTCACAGATCGAGCACTTCTTTTGCGATTGTTCATCTTTGACGTTTGTATCACTTTCTTCAACAGAACATTCGTGCGCATTTAATTCATCATTTGAACAGAAGACAGCGGGGCAATTCTCACACTGCAGCTGGTCAACGCACTTTGCTGCATGTTCTTCATAAACTGCCTTGGACCACACTTCAGTGTGACATCTTGAGCATATTAACAACCCTCCATGTCTTCTTCTGTGTGAATGTAATTCACCGTAGGTTTTAAACTCCCATCCGCAGCCACCATGGGGACACTTGAACCGAAATTTACCTTTTATATGGTCACGAATGTGTTTTTGTAAGTTTTCGGCTGTGTTGAACGTTCTGGGGCAGATGGGACACAGACCTCCGTGTTCCCTTCCGTGTTCATTTAACTCGTCGTAAGTTTCAAATTCCCATCTGCAACCACTATGAGAGCATTTGAAAGGAAATTTACCGTTTCTGTGATCAACAATGTGACTTTCAAGTTTCTCTGCAACATTGAATTTTCTCGGGCAATAAAGACATGATGACCTAGGGACACTTGTTGAAATCTGAGACTCATCTGTATTTGCAGAAGAGTTCTGTTTCTGATTCGGACAATACTCTTGATGCCGCAACAATCGATTTAATGACCTGAAACTCTTGTCACAATTGTGACACTTAATTTCTTCTCCGTGAGTTTTCATATGAACTTCCAGAGAAAACAATGAATTAAACTTTTGTAAACACTCTCTGCATGTCATATCCGCCTTCACCCACAACTTCGGAAGGTCCCCTTCTTGCTCCTTGTAGTAATGACGTCTGATGTGGGATTCAACTAAATGCGCAGCATTGTATGCCCAGCCACATACTGCGCATTTGTATGTCATCAAATCGTGGTTGGCACAATGCTGATCTAGCAAGTCTTGTGTCTTAAAAATACGAGAACACAGAGAGCAAATGTGTTTTCCATCGCCGTCTTCGTCTGTTTTCTTTCTTCTCTTTCTACTCTCCTTGTAAAGACTTAAATTCGTTCGTCGTTTCCTTCGTTTGGAATTCTTCGTCTTCTCATTCGCACCTGCCTGCATGGCGTTCCTGGGATCAGTGACCGCTCCGTTAAACACTCTCTGAGCCGACTCCCATTGGTCAAAACTGTCGATGACGTCAGAATTCGGCTCAGTCTTGATGTAACAATTTTCCATTGGAAATGTACCACTAAATTCACCCCCAAATTCTTCTGAATTGTATTCCTCATCTTCTTCTGGCTCGATCTTTACCTTCTCCAATTTGTCTCCCATCGGTTCGTCTCCTTGCAAGCCAATATCTGTCACCATGTTTGAAGAAAAGTTTTGCTCAGGTTGAATCAACAGCGGTTCTCCGATTTCAACGTCATTAAAAGCGGTGTCACCAAAGTCGCTCATAGGGCAATCCAATGTATGCGCAATCTTAGCTTCTCCCCAATTCACTATTTCTCCCGTATTCACTGAATCCCTTATGTTGCTTTTGTCGTCTACTCTTTCTGGTGATGTTGTATCCATGTCACACACAGAGCCGTTTGTTACAAGCCCATTTCGGTCCGTGGCGTCAACGCTACCTTCCTCTTCGCCATCCACTGGAGCAATTTTCACGTAGAATAAAGGTTCCAAGTATTGGGACGACTGCTGGCCACAAACTTCGCTGGGCGTATCTTCCTCCATCTTGCCGCATTTAAGAAGATAACATCAGGACTAAACCGGCATCTGCAATAACCAGGAAATATTTCATTAGACCCACGTTTGACTTGGGGAGTGTCATTTAGTGTGTATCCCTGTAATGCAAGACTACCAGAAAAAGTCCCTGTCTACAAAATCTCAGCAGCTGGTAGTCCAATTCGGGTGAAGGCCTACAGCTGGTGAACAAATACGGTTTTCTGTTTTATCTCATTGACTTTTTTTCTTAGGAAGACACAGGTCTTTTTTTGGGGCCACTGAAGCAACCCTGTTTTGAATTTGTGGTGATTTCGATGTCAGGTTGAAACCCTCCCTTGTCTACTTCATCTCCTGCATACAATCGATTCTATAGATTCAGCTGGGGGCAACACCTGCTGAACTATTAATACCAAGCATTGCAGCTTTTAATTTTTGATCCACTTTGTTGAAGCTGAATTTATTATGCTTAAATTTTGCTTTGCACTTGATTGCCCATGCTTCAATCTGAAACTATGTCAAAATTCAACTGAACTCTGCTGGTAGGTAGTTTAATCGGAAGTTCTCCTGTGGTAGCAGCCATTAGCAAAGGCTTCTTGGGTACTATTAAAATGCCTCTGACACATTAATTCAGTGAAACATCTCCCCATCGAGTCTTTAACTATTAATTAAAAACTCAATACCAATATCTTTTCAACTCAGAAAATGATCTTGTCCACAAATTGTTAATCGCCTATGGTTGAGCACGAGAAAACCCTTCGAGGAAATTGATATTGCGGTCATTATCATATCTATATCGCAGATTCCGTGGTGATAGAGCTTACCTAATATATAAAAGGTTTATCTTATATCAACATTTTTTACTCCAGAAGTAGTATTAACGTGAAATACTCTCGAAAAGGAATATACTACTGACACTCCGTTCTTTTCGGCGGTTTGTTTTTACGCAGACATAAACTTCACGGATAGTTTCTACTACGGTTATCTCATGCACCTTTTTCACATTGTGCCAAGTCATTGAATGGGTCAGTGCAGCTAAATCTGCAACTTTGTGTTTCAGCAATTTATTGGTGTTCAACAAAAATACTAGTGTCAACAAATTGTCAAAACATTTATTTCAAGACAAATCTAAACAAGTTACAAATACGAAAACTTGAGCGTTAACTTTTTAATGGTACGTCTATTACCGTTACAATTAGTAACTCCACTTAACTGAAGTGAGATAGTTTGTGCAAACAGACCCTAAAAACATAAGAGAAAAACCCATTATCGCGTTCACTCGTCACGAACAACTCTTTCAAAAAGTTGCACTCACACAATGATGAAGGCTTCTTTCTTCTCATAGAATTTGAAAGGGACTGGGAGAATTGGCTCGCATTATATGTATATTATGGAAAGTTTTCACTGCAACTTGAGCTGTACCGGTGCCGAAAGTTTGTCATTGGATAGCTTCCGATCCCGTTCTCGTTCCATGCGAAGAAGCTATTGAAGCAACATAACTACTACTACTTCCAAGCTAGATCGTTCTTGCTTTCTTTTTCGCTAGATTTGAGCAGGCACAACAGTGTAAATTCACTTTTGCTTTCCACGAAATAGCGAAAACAAAAGTGTTATCGCTAGAAAAAGCGCTTCAGTTTCTCCTGGGTCGTTTACTGGAACTACATCCGTACCGCCTCAGAACGGAATCTGATAACCTTTTCAGAACAACCACCGGAGTTCGTAGCAAGATCATATTATGGTCACTTTCAATAGACTTCTGTCTCTCTTCCCATTTGTGCTCAGAAATGACATGATTAATCAATAGTCCTTCGTAAATAAACTCTTCTTCGCATAATTCACACTTGAAACCAATACTGTCTGAAACTGCACTGGTTTTTAATTCCGTCGCATTCCTTATCTCGTCGTGAATTTGTTCTCGTTCTTCACCAGGTTCTACTTCACTATCGGAACCTTCGTCCGAACTTTGACCTTGTATACTATCCTGAGGGTAATTCAAACTTTCGTTGGGTTTGTTGACGCTCTGAACTTCTTGTGTTTGGGGGCCACTTCCATGGTCTTCCTTTTCATTCCCTCTTTGATGAACAATAATCTCACGTCCTAGTCCTTCCCTTGCACCAGCATTGCAAGGCATCATGCAGCTCTTGGCATGAAGTTTAAAAGATCTGATATCCACAAAAGGCTGTCTACATTTGGTGCACCTGTACCTGACTGGGTACTTAGCTGCGTTCGACTCCACAGTGTTTTCGTATGTGATGTTTGTCTCTCCTGCATTCTGAGAATGTTTCGTTTTACCGTGCTGGTATAATGACTCTGCATCTGGAAATAGTTTTCTGCATCTAACGCACCGAAACATCCGGTCGTGTTTCAGAAGATCTGCCAATGATGGGTGTGAACTGTTCTGCGAAATGTTGTTGCTGTGGTCAACCCATTTGCTCTTCATATTATGACCTTCATGTGAATCGGGACCTCTTTGAACATCTTCACTCTCAATCTTTGTCACATCAACAATCGTCTGACTTGGTTCATCGTGAACAGCATTGGAAGACATTAAGCAGCTTTTTGCGTGAAGGCAGAAGGTTTCCATGTCCTTAAAAGGCTGTCTGCATTCGGTACACTTATACTGCAGATCAAGACTTTTGTCTTGGGACTGTATTGGCACATTGAAATGCACACTCTTTGCATGCATGCAAAATGACTTCATATCCTCAAAATGCATTGTACAATCAGTACACTTGTACTGGACATCAAGACTTTCAACATGGGACTTGTTTTGTGTATCCGAATGAATTACAGAGTCACTATGGAAGTCACTTTGAATATCTTCATTTTCGCTCTTTTCATCATCGGCAATATTTGCAGTTGGTTCTTGGGTGCTGGTGTCCTTGTGATGCGCAGTCTTCACATGATTATAAAACAATTTCATATCCTTGAAGATTTGTTTGCATTCGGAACACTTGATATGGATAACAGGGTCTTTACTGGGGGACTTCGTTAGATAGGTGTCCTTTTGATGAAAAGTTCCGTACTCACACTTTGCTAATTTATTCAGAGCTGATTTCAGGTTTTGTTCAGGTTTTTGAGCATAAGTTTCGGAATGCATGGTTTGCGCGTGCGTGTAGGGTTTTTGAGCATAAGTTTCGGAATGCATGGTTTGCGCGTGCGTGTAGAAGGCTTTTACTTCATTGAACGACATATCGCATTTGCCGCAGACATAGTAGTTCTCATTTTCGCCAGTAGATTCCGTTTTTATGTCAGACTCCCCACAGTTTGTAGCCTGCCTTTCTGCAACTGAAGGCGGTTGAAGAGAAACATTTACGTTTTCAGTTTGTTTTTCGGCGCTAGTATCTGAATGAAAGTTCTTAGTATGAATGTAAAAGGATTTCATGTCCTTAAATGACGTGTTGCATATCCGGCAGACGTAGTTTTTATTTTTGCTGGTAGGTTTTCTTTTGCCGGTTGACTCTTTTCGCACACTTGACTTCATTTGCACGTTACGCTTCGGATGTCTATTTCTGGTGTGAGATTCCAGTAATTCTGCGGTACCAAAGCCTCTTGTACAACGTAAACACTTAAACGACTTGTCATGTTTCCGGAGATAGTGTTCTTTCAAAGCAGCTTGCGAACTGTATTGTTCCTTACAATTCACACACGGAAACCGCTCCAGTCTGACTGGATTTGCATTGACCATTCTTGTTGTATGTTTTTTCTTGTTCACATGTTTCCACTTAACATGACTTTCTAATTTGCCTAGTTTTTCGAATGCGCATCCACAGAGTGGACACTTGTGGACCATTAAACTGTGATTGGACATATGCAATTCCAGGTCCTTCGGCTGCTTGAAATTACGTCCGCATTGCGAACAGCTGCGAGCGGGTCTCCTCAACTCGTGCTTAACCTTCACGTGATACTCCAAGGCCTTTTGGTTAGGATACACGTATCTGCAATGTGGACATTCATACTTTATCCGACTCGCTCGCCCCAACATCTGTACTGGACTCGAAGAACGATCTCCATGTCTTGATTTTAAGTGAGAAATACACTGATTGTAGCCACTAAATTGCCATCCACATTTCGGGCATTCCGCTGTCATGGTGTTATGTGCCTTGATATGGTCTTTAACCTTCGCCTTAGATGGGAATTGCCTCGCACAGAGTGGACAACTAGCAGATACGTCTTTTGCAAAGGCTTTGTATGCGTGTGCGGTGTTCCAATGCCGAAGCCTTTCACTTTTCGTGTCAAAACTTCCAGTGCACTTTGAGCACAGATATCGCTTTTTGTACATAGATCTAGTTAGAAGGAAACACTTTGGACACATGACATTTTCAGCTCTTTTCTTGTTTTCAGCAGAGCCACAGACTTTGGAATGCATTTTGTACTGCACGAGATCATTTCCACTACGATAAAACATCCATGTACACTCTGGCACTAAACACGTTGCATTTAGTTTGTCATGTGCTTTGACATGATACTCGAACGCCTTGGATCGAAGCTGACGTGAACATATGAAGCATTCGAATAGCCTTGAAGATCCATTTTCACTGTACAGGATTCCATTATGCCTGGACAACGCGTGCCACAAAGCACTACCGTGGGATTTAAATTTCTCAAGACATTCAACGCACTGAAATTCATCAGAATCCCTGACAATATACTCTTCTACCGATGTTTTGTACTGAACACTGCCTAAGCACAATGAGCATTTATCCTTTGCAAAGAAAGGCGAATTTTTGATGTTACCGGAACTATTTTCGTGGTGTGTTTTGCTGTGTGTGGCGCGAAGCTCATCGGAAGCACACACCACATTAAAAGCACCATGATGAACCTTAATTAATTCTTTGTTTGTTTCTTTCAACGCATTATGGATTGACGAATGTTCGTCCAATTCGTTTCTTGTTCCAAATTTCTCAGTACATTCATCACATTTAAACAGCACGGCACATTGTCCAATATGTTTTTCATAGATATGTCTGGATGAAAGTTCCATGTGACATCTTGCACATTTCATGCAACTGTTGTGCGCTCGTATTACGTGAGTGTTTAATAAAGCGAATGATTTAAATACCATCCTGCATCCCTTGTTCGGACATCTGTGACGCAATGCACCGCTGTTATGTTCCACCATGTGTTTATCGAAAGATTTGCGAGACGAAAAGGTCCTTGGACACATTGTACACGATTGAGAACCAAGGTAAGGTTTCCGTTCGTCGTGCACGAACATATCGTGCTTCTTCAACAGTTGTTCTGTCCGAAACGTTTTCCCGCATTTTGAACACGTCGGCTGTTCGTGTGTTCTCAAGTGAGCGTTGAGGGTATCAAGAGATGGGAAACTCCTTGGGCATTTTCCACACTGGATTTCATAAGCAAAAGTGGTGCACTGTCTTTCGCGCTTTGTATGATCATTTCTAGTGTGCTCCAACAATTCAGACTGATATCTGTAAGCCCATCCGCAATACATACACTTGTGTTTCATTTTTTCGTGAGTTTGTACATGAAAATTCCGCTCAGATAGGTTCTGAAACAAGCGAAAGCACTGAGGACAAATGAAACTCTCATCGATGGAACCCTTGTGCTCATGCAAAATGTGCTTACATTGTTTCACTTTAGTTTCAAAGAGTTCTGCACATAAACTGCACTGATACGTTTGTTCAGTTTTTTTCGTCCACAAATCAAATCTTTTCATGCGTCTGCCACGGGCGTCTGAATAACAGAATGCACACAGATAACCACTAGGCGGGGCTTCTGGTTCTCTATGATTTCTCAAATGATTACGTAATTTTGTCGGACCTTCAAACACCCGGTCACAACCTACTTTTGGACACTTGTAACGTAAATTGGGGTGGTTTTTAATGTGCAAGTCCAAATTATTGTGGCACTTGCAACTGTATGAGCACATAGGGCACCAAAATATTCTGTTCACAGCATCCTTTTCTGTAATGTAGCACCCCCTGTGCTGTTGGAAAGCATGAGACAAGGCATCAAATGTCAACTTGAAGGAGGCTAAACAATCAACACAGTGGATTTGACCCTTCTGATCAACATAAAGGTAATCCTGCAATCTTTCTCGTATTCGGCACTTCTTCTCACAATTCAGACAAGTTTCATTCTTTTGTTCCGATTTTATATCTTCCTGCATTGTATCAAAGTGTATCTGTACAGAACCCAGCATATCACCAATGGTCGGATATCCATTTGAATTACAAAGACTTGAGTTCTGTGCGTCTTTGCACTCACTTTTTAGTTCGGTCTTTATCATTCCTTCTGTGTAAACTGTAAGTTCCCTTGTCTGCGCCAACAGGGTATCGTATTCAGCAAATATTTTTGTGTCCGAAACATTACCGTCGGTAATATGTCCCACTATAGCACTACATTCATCCACCGGCTCTTGTTTGATTGAATTAACTGCATGTAATGGACACACTTCATCGATGACACGCGTTGGTTTTGAAACAGAATCAAAATTGCACTGATCCATGAGTTCTTCTTTCGCTGGATAAGCCCCTGGTTCAATTACATGTAACAGATTAGTTTCTACGGTGTTCTCTCCATAGTTCTTCTCCTCAATTTCCACGTCTTCTTCTTTAACCGGATCCGGCTCAATTGTAATAGGCGTAATGTATTGAGCCAGTGAGTCTTCCATGTTCAAGTTTTCACAGGGATAAACCGTACTGATACTATTCGGTTCATTGACAGAAACATCCGAGTCGAGTGGCACGAACAAGTTAAAGTCGGCATTTTCATCAACAACACTACGGGCGTTATCAAGGTACATCGGCTGGGATATATCATTGGGATCAATTGTTTCCTGTGGAATATCAACAGCGTTGATGAATTGCTGCACTCCAAAGTTATTTTGAAGGTATACTGGTTGGGATACTTCCTCGGTTTTCACAACAGGGTCCATTTGGTCGTCTTGATATACAGATGACTCACCCTCCATAGTTTTCGCAGTTTTGAAAATTTTTAAGGTAAATTTGAAACAATGACAAAGTCTTTATTCTTTGGTATTTAGTTAGCAACCCTACCTCATTCAAATGAAATCCTCCTCACCAAGCACCTGCATTGACCTTCTCTGATCAAAATCTGATCCTAAAATCTAAATGCTTCACACTCCAAATTTTGCTCCTTGAGTTTTTGGAGCGACAAATCAGCAATTTCTATCCATTCTGTGACAATCTCTTTGCAATGATCTTCTCCCAAAAGTTTCCGTTTACCTAATCTTTTAATGTAGGAACTTTTGGCCTTTTCAAAGTCGTCTTTAGTGCTAGATTCAGTCTCGTAATGTATCAGGAATGCATCGAGCAGGGTTAAGACAACATTATCATAATATTCAGTGACCATCTCCTCTATCTTTTCATTGTCATCGGGGATCTGCAAAGTGGGTAACTTGGGATTGATTACAGTCAATATTTCTGATTCTACACACAACAACTGATGTTTATCTAGCGCCAATGTTGTAAACTTGTGATGATGAACTTTGATCAATGTCATTAATGTCTTTATCATACTTCCAGGCAATCTTTCTTCAAATACTACAGGCTTGTATGAAGATGTCATTTCTGTTAACTTCACTGGTTGGACAAAATCTGAAAAGACATTTGAAATTAATTTACATACTGCTAATCATTAAATGTCCCAAGGGGTATAGGAATATTACTTAACCACAGCCAAGCCCCTCAAATCTAGATTAACACTCTGAATGCAGGTCAACTTTTCTGTGAGGCTGATGAAGTCACCGTTTGGGTAACTTGAGAGTAAAAGGAAGGTGGCTCGATTAGAACATTAAATGTTGACAGGAGTACCGGTAGAGTGTCGCCAGAAATTTTTGTTTAGCTGCACTAGACTAATCAAGTCACGGTTGACTGCCCTAAACTTTAGGCTAAAGGACCGGTGGGGTAAAAGATCTGGGTCATTTGTAGATTCTTATTCTATTACCGATTACCTCACTTTGCTCTATTAAATGATTACCTATTAGGAGCCTGGACGGCGTTCTTCGTTCTTTGACAACCCTTCTTTTGCAATTCCAATGACAAGTGGCAAAATAATAGCAATCATTTGTCCAAAACTTTAGTAAAAACTTTTGATTAATGCCTCTCCTAAATCTTTTCGCGGGTAGATCTACGACGCAATTGTACGAACGCACGATTTTTCCCGCCAGCGGATTTCAATTGAATAATACAAGTAGAGCATGAACTTCTTATTGACATGTAACATTTTTAATAGGATAAGACTAATTATTCACTAACAGCTCATTCCTCATACTTTCCATAACATCTGTAATCTTTCGCGTCCACTTTGGTTTGTTGTGAGCGAGCATAAATCTCAATCTCAAAACATCACAAGAAAAGCTGTGCCCAATATAAGTAGCTTTTCCTATCAATTGCCTCTTTTCATAGATGGTGCCTTTGCAGGGTAAACAAATAGGTTGCATCCAATGGA